>ONZP01000412.1:0-25289 GCA_900312805.1 Fusarium torulosum
TTCAGTTCAACCAATGTCTCAATTTGACCGTCAGATCAAGCCAATTCAAACTCAGGAGAAAGAAAAACTGCCCCAACCCCAGCCCCAGCCGCAGCCCCAGCCGCAAAAGCCAAGCAGCCAACGCAACCAACGTCATTGCGTATCCACACAAGTCCCGAGCCCCCGAAAGTTCAAAACCCGTACCCGTTGATCCAGAGACTACTTCTTCTTTCTTGAGCCAAAAGTAGCAGCATACCGCCCAGGTACCAGGTGAGTACCCGTAAGACAGCCACCCAGCGTTGAGCTTTGCCAGGCCTTGTATGGGGACCCCCTCTCCTCTACTCCTCTACTCCCCTTCTGGAGCCTTTTTAGATGCCCAGTAGGCGAGCAGGCGAGAGAAAGGTCTCCATCTACGGATACTTTGGAGGGGCTTGTCCCCCCGGCGCAGGGAAGCACCATCCTAGATCTGACACGCAGCCACAGGCTTAGGCTAGAACTAAAATACAGTACTGTGTGCCTTTTTTTTTCTTCGGTTTCTAGTGGAAAAAAGGGCTTTGCGGCTTTGCCTGACTTTTTTTCTTCCTAGTCTCAGTCTTGAGTTGACGCCTGTTGCCGATTCTTCCTGCTTGTGTCAGTCAGTGTCTGGGTCTGTTGAAAGAGCTCTTCAGTTTCAGCTTCCTTCCTTTTTTCTCCTCTCTCTCTCTTTTCTCTTGTGCTGGTGCTTGGTGCTCCCCTGAACATAAAGAATTGTCGACCCGCTGGTCCCTTTTTACACACCTTTTTACCGGTTTCTTACTCTACCTTACCTTACCTTACCTTACACCAAAACCGACCAAGCTTCCATTGTATTGGTTGCTTGCCTTGCCTTGCCTTGCTTTCTTTCAGCACAACAGTCACTCGCTCGTTCTGGCCCCTCGCTCGCCGCCACACGCATACTCTGCTGCCCATTCTTAGCAACCTCTTTGCTTGCTTGCTTGCTGCATGTAACGCTGGCGTTTAGACGATCCGGTCAGGTTGAAAGGAACCACCTTGCCCATCATGACGTCGAGCAGGTCTTTCCGGGCCTCTATAATGCCCTCCATGTTGCGGTCAAACACAGACCCTGATTCTCCCTCTACTCGCAAGAGCGTGAAAAAGCCAAACACCGCCGACCTTTCTCAGCTCAGAGGTGCAAACATTGGCTCTTCAAAGTCCACCACAAACCTGCCTCACCCTGGCTCCAGCTCCCAAGACGCAGACGCTGTACCACTACCACACAACAACCGTCCTCGTTCCGCCGAGCAAAAGACTCTTCGTAAACGCAACGACTCAGCCCCAAAGGTCTCATTGCCTAAATCGCAGTCCACGACAAACCTGTCTCCTGTAAAGGGTTCAAATCGCATGTCCAGATTTTGGGGGAACCGACTTTCATCCTTTTTACCATCGCTCGTTGTGCCCTCAGAATCTTCCATAGCTTCTCCAACTACGTCAAAATCTGCACCAACGCCTACGGTGCCTGCGGCCCCCTCCGCTCCCGCTGCCGCCGCCGCCGGTTCTCCTGCACCCACCAAATCATCATCTCCTACGGATACGTCAACCACCACTAACACGGCTGGAACCCCTCCTACAACCGTTGACGACAGTGCCTCTTCCACAACACCCAGCGTCATCGAACCCACCCTCCGGATGAATCCCGATTTTCACGACGCCCTGGGATACCAGGGTAATGGTCAATACCAGCCTCACCAAGCTGGTTCCCCACCAAGCCCGGACTCGATCCCCACTCGCGGCAGCGACAGCCTTGATGGTCAATTGAGTCCTAACCCCCAAATCATGGCCCCGATTCCTCCATCTCCGGAGGTTCCACGGGCGACAATGAGCCCTCAGGAACCGAATATGCCGCCTCCTCCGATTCCTAATCTTCCTTCCGACGTTTCCAGCAGTGGAACCAGAAAATTGAGAAAGGAGAACCCCGCTGCTCGTCCAAGGAGCGGCTCCCTCCAGCACACATCGAGCGGCTCGAACGGCGATTCGATCCAAGCGCTCAAGACCCGAACGACATCTCCAATGCCTGACCGCGGACGCCGCTCATCTTCAGTTCAGTCTCCCAACAATCGCGACAGCAACACCAAGAGCCGCGTAGTTTCAACACCTCTAGCTATCCGACCCAGTTCATCTAAAGGTGATGTCAGCCAGAGCCCAACGCGGGGTCGCATCCGAAGAAGCTGGTTGCCTGGCGGAAGATCCCGTTCCAACTCGATTGATGTCTCCAACGCAAACACCTCAGTTGCGTGGGTTCTGTCCGACGAGACACAAGCCGAGTACAATGCTTCGTTTCTCAAGAACGGAGAAAAGGTAAGTGACGTTACTCCGACAATCTTTGGTTTCATAGTTAATCTTTGCGCACGATTAGGTTCCGGAGCTTTGGAACGAAAGTGGAGCTGTGCTTGTTTACTTGTTTCCCAAGAGCAGTGGCTGCGGGCCATCATTCAAGGTTCAAGAATTCACCATTAGCTCATCCTGGGTCTTTAATGAACTCATCCAACGAGAGCGGGAGCCTATGGGCAGGGACCGAACTAGAAGTTTCAGCGGCCGTCACAGTCTGACTGCCGAAGATGCGAACCGATACATCTCCTCACCAACCTCTCCTCCCGTTCCTGACGATGGAGCGGACGATTGCCTCCACTTATACCTCCCCACAGGAGCTCCCGGGCAAGACATGCAACCTGACCTGGAGCGTCTAATTGTCATGCGCAACTTGTTTGCTTTCTTGACCGGACAGCCTCTTGTGGCCACCAAGGCTCGACCCTCCAACTTCCATGCGTTCCTCGAAATTTCTGGACTTTTGGAAGAGTACGGTTTCACAAGTTATGACGGAACTACGTTTGGCGATGCTGTTGACCTCAGCTTTGGCTTCTACATGGACCAACACGCCCTTGCGGACTGCCGACACAGCCGGGAGAAGACAATCGAAGCACTGATTCTCGGAGAACGCATGCGGTCGGCCGATCTCTACAACGAAGCTTTTGCTCATGCTGCGGGCAAGTATGCAGCTATTCAGGAACTCAAGCTTCCTTTGTTTGACCAGATCTCGCAAAAGACACGTGTGAGTCTGGAACGCGCCCATCTGGATCTGCTCAACCGACAGCACAGCGCCAACATGCATCTGGAACAATTCGACTTCCCTGCTCTGTTCTCCGGTATTGCAAACTCAACCTCCATGTTAGAGCTTAGGAGCGTTCGCTTCAAGGTGTGGAGACAATCATTCACTAAAATGCGGACCTTCGCCTTGAACTACTACAAGACTACGTTCGGAAACTGGCCACCCAAGGCTAGCAGCAAGAAAAACCCCTTCTCCGAGAGTGGACTTAACAGACTTGTCCTAAAGGTCCTGTACTCTGATATGTGTGCTCTCTACGACCTGCTCGTCGATCGCACCAATCGAACATCAAGAATCATGGACGAGGTTCCCGCCCTTTCCGACGATCCTGACAGGATGATTGTGTCTGCTCTCCGAAATATCATGTCCGAATTCGATCGTTCAAAGCCACCCGTGCTTCCTCCTATTCCTTACGATTGCCCTCAGATGCCTTCAGCGACATCAATTTTGGAAACATATGATACGCTCTCTCCTAAGAAGCAGGCCAAGTTCGATAAGAACATTAAGGAGCACGAGCTTATGCTCATGTTGAACAAGGCTTACAACTACGATACCAACGCCGCGAAGGTTCCTTTCCTGGATAAGTTCAAGGAATTCGAGCTTCGTGAGGCTCGTGGTAAAATCCCTCAGGACTTCGCTGACCAACGTATTGGTTACTGGTTGTTCCTATATGTCGTGATTCAGTCGCTGCCTGTTCTTGTTGTGGATGCTCCAGGCATGCAGTTCACTGAAGGTGTCGAGTACTTTCTTTGCGAGCCCCCTCTGGGCAACCCACCTTGGGTTCCTGATCAGCAAGTTAAGAAGATGTGGTACGAGGTGGCTGGTGGAGGTGGTTTAGTCGAACTTTCTCAGGATGCCGTTCTCTTCAGTGTAGAGGCTACGTACCACCGAAGTCATTGTTGGCTGGCCGCTACTCAGTGGGAGACTGGTGGTTTGGGAATCTCAGCACAAGCAACAACCGAACCCTCGCTGTCACCCTTACAACCACCACGATCCATGTTCTTGGATAACGATGATTTCATGCCCACACCACCCCCATCGTTCGGCAACGGCTACAACACTCCTCCTTCTCCTATCGGAAGCCCTTCAGGCTCTCTGCGACCTCGAACACACTCTCCCGGTGGAAGCCGAGCCAACCAAGCCTGGCGATCAAGTATCGCGTTAGGTCTGGAGCCGGTACCCCTTCAGCCGCCAAGCCCCTTCGGAGAGCGTAGCAGCTCCCTCGGAGGACGCCCCCCTAGTCTTATGATGGGTTCCCGAAACTCGTCAATGGGTAACTTGGCTGCCCTCGGTCACGCTGGTTACTCTCAAACAGAGTCACCACCTCCTGAGATGACTGGCGCAACCTTCGATGACATCCTGCGCAGCGATGCCAAGAAGAAGGAAAAGAAGAAGAGCCGATTTTTCTAGATCAATATTGGCTCATTCAACAGATCTTCTTTCCTCGAGGGGATCCAAAGAGCTCTGGAGCTCCGCCTTTGCACAAGTCCTGATGTATCAGGCGTTGGATTTCTTCACGTGTGTATGTGAGAGCGTTCTTTTACCAGTATTGGCGTGTTGTTGGCATTGAATCATAGCAACCTCAATAGTGCGGCAATCCTTCTTGGCCGATGGCGAGGCATATGTCGGATTTCTTAGCCGGCTATTTTTATTTCCTTTTTATTTCGTTCTCTTACTCTTCAGCCTCATCATATACGCAACACTACATACTCTGGAAAGAAGATCTTGACGGAATAAGCACAGGCACCAACACTTTACTTTAACGACTTTTAGCATGATAAGAACAAAAACAAAAATCTACACAGATATGTAGTCGGGACGGGTCATTACTTTTTTTTTTGTTAGACATTGTTGATAGAAGCGATGTCATTAATTGGTCGGAAGAAAAGAAAATGTTTAATTGTTTACTTTGCATGAGCGCAGCTGTGGACACGGCGTATAGCAAGTTCTGTTCAGACAATTTGCAAGGCAGGTGTGGATAAGCATAAAGGCGTTGGTTCCGTATTGGATTGGATAGTTGTAATCCTCATGATAAGAGTTGAATATATGTGTTCTGAACATCGTTGCGTCTATTTCATCTATTCTGTTGTGCCTATGGAGTATGCATAATAGTATAAATCAGCCAACTGGCGACAAAGCAGACATACAAGTCCTTTATGATGATAATGATGCGAATTATTTGCAAAAGACTGATAAATCTTATTCAGTGCTTGTATATTACCATCTATATGTTTATATACTTTGATTCCCAAAACCCCAAGCTATGAGCTCAATCTTATTTATCTATTGAAAATAGACATCAAGTCAAAACGCCATTTGATGATGTTTCCTATCCTGGAAAATTTCCATGCATCCGTTCCATTTGTCTTATACATCCAAGCCATAATTCATACATATACTATTATTCCTCCATGATTATTTCGTTTTAGTTTTCATTTGTGAGTTGCGCGTTACAGCGTCACTTTCGTCCAGCGGCCTCTCTCTGTGTGCCACCATTTTTCTTTCTCCTTCTTGTCCGCCACAACACCATCGCGCTGGTTCCAGCGCCCAGTACAGCCTTCTCGTCCACCAGCAAGGCTCTCGCCTGCGTCGCCGTCAAGGTCGCGCACGTCTATGAGACCGCCTTTGTCGTCTGTGGTGCCGCTGTCAGGGTGGAGGTGGTATTTGATGGGACTTCCAGCCGTGCCGATGAAGCCGGCCATGGAGAATGTCTCGTTGGTCGTGCCGTCTTCGTCGATCACGTTGACAGTGAAGCGTGGCCGGGAGCGTGCTGCTTCAAGGCGGGCTTGGGCGGCGAGGCGTGCGGTGTGGAGATTGGTGCATGTTTTACGACGCATGTCGCTGAAGGGCGACGCTAGTGACCGTGGGGAGGCGGCCGGTGAATTGTTGGAGGATTTGAATAGACGCGTGGGCGACATGGGGCTCGCTGAGGAGCTTGGTGTGAACGCGAAGGGTGATGAGCTCTCGGATTGTTCGGTAGGTCGAAAGCGGTCCGAGGGAAGATCGATTCTTTCCACGGGGTAACAGAGATCCTGAAAGATGCCATCTGGGTCGTTAAGAGCTCGAAGGGTCCGCAAAGCTGGGAAACCACCCGCGGCGATGCTCCGGGCAAGGATGTCGTCTGCGGCATTGACGCATGTAGCATGGCTGGTGATGTCCCAGTGCAACCTCTGGAGACTATTGTTAGCTAGATATGGCATCATCCAGAGTGCGAAGCTATCGTCCTCTGGCATGATAGGAGGAAAAGCCTGGACGAGTGAGAAATTGACGAGATTTCTCAGATTGGACAAGATGCGTGCCAGGGTAGCCAGAGAAGTCATAGGCGAGTGCCGAAGAGTCAACTTGCGTAAGGGCGCACTGGCAGATAGCGTCGCGAATGCGGATAGACCGTTGGAGGTGATGCCGCTGATGTGGGAGAGCGTCAGGGTTTCAAGCGGCGGGAGAGATAGAAGCGTGGCGTCGTCGAAGCTGTTGGGCGGCAGGTTACAGAGATGAAGGCGCTTGAGGTTAGGGAGCTTGTTCAAGGCCGACGTGAGAAGTGTTTCGGGCGTTAGAGTTGCCCCAGGGAGACAGTGAATGGTGAGAGTTTCAAGATGCGACCAGTTTTCATGAAAGTACAAAAATGCTGCTTCTTGAAGGGGATGGAGGTCTTCTGGCATAATCAAGCCGAGTTGCTGTGTACTCGGCTGGATACGCTGTTGCTTCTGCTGTGGCGATGCCTGTATAAGCCAGTTCATCTCCTTCAGCTTGGATCTTGTCGATAAGGCGTGGAATATCTTCCTGAACGAGTGCTCGTAAATAATTGACAGACCGGAAAGTCTCTCGAGGTTCGGACACGCCATAACGAGCGTGGCGACGAGGTCCTCATACTCGGCGATGCCAGTGCCCTTGGCTGCGATCTCAGGCGCCGGGACTTTAAGCGTGCGGACGATTCCGGCGATGTGAGGGTTAGAGCGGAGGACGCGGCGAAGCATACTGATCCGGACACCCTGCGCCATCTTGAACTTCTTTTTGTGGACGGCAGAGTCTGGGCCTACAAGTTGAATGTGTTGGTACCTGAGTGAGACATGTTAGTCCAAGACTTAAACCCCACCATATTTCTCGACTGGATGCTGCTTTCTTCACAAGCCATTGCCAGGGTAATTTGACTTACAGCGCGGTCTGGGCGGGCTTGTGCCACTTGCGACAAGATACGGAAATGTTAGACACATCGCGCATCCAGCAAGTCGCACAGCTTCCGCTTTTGTCCCCCAGGTGGAGGTCTCTAAGTTGTTCCAGAATAGCTGATAGTATTTCGGCGGGCAATCGTGAGAAGAGCTCATTTGGCTGTAGAGGTGGCCGTGAAGATGACTGTTTCTTGATGGGCATAGGTCGCTGATACATGTACTCGGGTCGCCATTGAGAAGTCGAATCGGTTGTCTCCATGCTTGTTCTGCTTCCCCAAGAAGGGCTTCTTCTCGCTGAGCTCATAGTTTCTCTGGATTGAAAAGACGATATTGTGGTGACTGAATTGTTGGATAAACCTCGTGGACGGGTCATGTTGCTGTGAGGTACCGCATCGCGGCTCTTTTTAGGATCGGCCAGTGGAGTTTCGAGAACAGCATATGTTGGACGAGGATACGCTGTTGGGCCGAATTGGTCTTGGTTGACTGCTGGGGCTTGGTTGTTTGCGAGAAAGGCATTTATGGCATTCTCTTGCACAGTCGTTAGGTCCTTGGGCGAGCCAAACGACGATGGATGCACCGGCCGGACTGCCACTGTAGAGTCCTTCATTGTCGTGTTGAGTTTGAGCTGGTTCTTTGGTGGTTGTTTGCCATTCCCTTTCTTGACTGGTGTTCCAGCATAGGCAATAGCTCTCTTTGATCTCAGTTTGTTCGGTCCAGGACGACTATTCACAGGAAGCAATTGTTAGTTTGAGACAAGTTTAAGACAAGAGGAGACATGGGTTGAAAGACATGAAAGAGTGTTTGAAAACGAAAAAAAGAGGCTCCGCGGATGGACGGAAACGGTAGGTATAACATTGTGTGGACAAGGCGAAAAAGGTGCTACAATCACACCACTTCCCCATTGGCCAAGGATCATGGCACATGGCACAATTGACTAGCTAGGCATAGGCATAATCGGCCTTAGAAACCATCCGCTTCGAACGCAGATCTGACGTAGGCAAAGAGAATCTTTCGTCTATATCCGTAGCTTCGCTTGTGCTTGTGCCTGTGCCTTTGAGTGGAAATAGCGTTAAGGCTTGGGAGGCGCCCAGGGGACCATGCGTCACCAAGGGGAAATTGGAAATAAGAGTGGGTAGGGTAATTTAACCATTAGACCATCAAGCGGTTAAAGCATGTTGCTGAATGCGCTAGAGATGGGGATTTGCATGCGGCCAACTCCAGCTTTGGCTTTGGGCGTCTTGGCTTTTTTGACACTGGCGGATACTCGGCTTTATGGGAGGGAACCAGCAAGACAAGACATTGGAGTTCTTTTTCCGGAGTTTCTAGTGAAGACCGAGGAACTTTCCAAGGGATTGATAAAACAATAGAGGGTTGTCATAGGGGCGATGAAAATAAACAATGCATTATGTTGGCTGCGTGATATAGGAATGGGATAGTGGTTATAGGTGCAGTTACAACTGTAACTACAACTGCAACTGTAACTGCAATTGAGCTGACGAATAAGAGAATTCAACTCACACAAGGTCAATTGATTGGCGGTTCCCTCTCAAGGGTGCCTCATCAATCATGGTCACAGCCCAAACATGTCTTCTAAACTCCTCTGCTCGCCTATCCTCAATAGCTGACATGGAGCTCCGGCCCTTATGGAAGAAGCGCTGGAAGTCCTCTCCATGATGGTTGTGCTGCACCTCGAACATGGCCATTTTGGTTCGCCGTTGTAGATCTGTGTGTGGAGTGTTCTATGAGTGATCGGCAATCCTAGTCTGGACGGTTTGTTTTTGGTTGACAGGGTGCTTTTTCAGCCTCGGATTGATGTTATCTGATCTGGTGCAACGAGGTGATAAAACAGAGAAACAACACAAAACAATGATCGTCGTCGATAATGCTCCGAGAAAGTGGCTGCCGGTCTAGTGGCGCGGAGAATAACAAGATTGAATGGGTCGTCCGAGTTTCGTAAAGTAGAGGATATAATATGTGAATGTCGAGTATAGGACCAGGAAGAAGGCCTCGGGTTCGGGTCCGCGGGGGATCAAGGCCTCAAATAGGACTTATAAAAAGAAGAGTATAGGTAGTAGCCGTAGAGGGATCAGGAAGAGGCTTGTCCTAAAATGTCCTGTGCATTAAACCCAAAAAAAAACACCACATACACAAATCAAGTAGAACTCGATTACCGTAGGGAGTGATCGTATCTCTCAAATTTGCATCTCTTCCAATCGTCAACCCTAGATTCTTACGTCTCGCTGTTGTTAAGGTGAAGATAATGAAGATTTATCTCTAAAAGAGAACAAAAACAAGACCCAGGACGATGAAACGGGCTGCCTTAACTTTAAGTATGGAAGTCACGACGCGGTAACGCCCACCCACCTTCTCCCTCGATCGATGCTACTGTAGGTACATACATACAAGGGAAAGAGCCGGAAAAACAACAACTCTATCCCTATTGCCTTACCTGGAAAGCCACAGAAAAACCAAGATTCAAATGGACCCCAGCCAATAGAGACCCGTAGCCTTGGAGGTCGAGAACCTAGAGCCAGAGAGACAGAGGCAGTCAGCCCCTGGTGGCCCTATTCCCTCTCCCCTGCTTGGGCTATGTTTTGGAATCCACTAGGGCCTTGTAAGTTGTGGTTGAGCGCTTGGATTCATGGGTAAACCTGGGGTTCACTGAATACTGATTTGATGACGCGTTATTCAATTTGGATTGTTTTTCTGAGTCCTATATTGTATTAGATACACTCATCAATCTATGTTGATATACTCTATCATAAGACTGTAATACAGTCGTTCAAGCAGCCGTCTACGTTCATATCCATCCATACATACACAGCAGAGGGGCGAACCACCACATGTCAGAAATAGCATCCGCCAAGTACACAGCATATCCCTGTCACGTCCTGTATCCCCCAATTTTCTCCTGCCTTGCAGCAACTCCATACCTACCAAGTAAAGCATAGCCAACAGAGCCCCCCCATGACATCCGCATTAAGCTAACTACAATAACTAGCTGCCGAGTTTGAAACCCAGTGGCTGGTGCTCATGTACGGATACAGTACCAAGGAATAAACTTTCCTATCAAAGTCAAGATTCATTAGAGTTGGGATAGGTAGCGATCGTCTCGATCCGACCACCTTTTGTGCATATTTGACATGTTCCAATTCCAATAAATCAACTGATGAGCGGACGTGCTCCGGCTGTGCAACAAAGGCACCCCCCAGACTAACGTTAGATGCCCCCCGATCAGAGCAGGGAATATTGCTCCGCAGTAACCAGCAGGGAACCTCCCATGGAGAAACTTCAACAAACCCATCCTTGAAAAGAAAAAGAGAATGGATAAAATACTTGTCATAACTCCATAATCAACAAGAAACGAAATATTCGCTTAAATCGGCATAAAACCTCGGAAATTTGTCAACCTCCACACCTACGGACTGGTTTCGGTGAAAGAAATATGCATTCATAAATCATCGCCAAGTTCACATGGATAGTCGCTTAATAGGAAGAAGGCTGGTGGTTTGCTTGACCGCGAATCCTTCCACCGGCTCACCCGTATGTAGTACCGTACATATCTCTATCGTGCGCTGTCTTTTATTGCGGGGAGGACATTGTCAAGCCTGTCCGTACTTCTCGTAACAGGTACAAGAATCAGGATATCGCTGTACGACCATGGTCTCATTATCTTCTCATCGACTTCAACATGGGTTGTGCTCTCAAAGTTTACCAACCTCCCACCGATCGATCTTAGTTCGTTCGTGAGCCGCAACAGCGCAAATCAAAATACAGGGATGCCTTGACTTGTGGAAAAAATCGTAAAAACTCCGATTGCTCTTCATATCGAAGATGTCATGTTCTCATCACTCTTTTCGCCTCGGCTCGCTTACACAGAGGCTAAAGAGGACTCCATTTCGCTGCCAACTTCGACGCTCGTCGTGACAAGGAATGCCTCGTCTCGCTAATTCTTCTGTAGCTTTGCAAAGTACTGTACATTCGTGAAAAACACTTTCTACATACTCCGTACAATTCTCTCGACAAATTAATCCTTCTCATGACCATCATAATCGGGCTTCTCAATGACGCCAAACTCCAAGCACGTTCATATGCAGTCAATACCAAGTTCTGACTGGGTTCTGAAACTTAGTTAAGGTAGCTTAGCATTAGGTTCCACTCGCCACACCTCGACGCGGGGATGTGACCGTGCGTGGCGCAGCCCAGCCCTCTCCCCCAGTTGGTACTCCGTACTTGGTGGATAGTCTTTACTCTCCTGCAAACCGCACTCTCTTAGCCGGACGCGCGGCGAGTTCTACTGTGTTGGATGACGAATCTCTGTTCTCAACCTGGTCTTGATCAATTGCAATTGAATTGGATCGCCCTCCTCGCTTCAATCCATTTGTCACTTCAAGAGGCCTCAGAGCATTCCCTATGCCTGTTTGGTTCCTGGTCGGTGAATCCTCCATGACCAAGCCGTCGTCAGGGTGCATGGTACGCCCGAATCCCCTCCTGAATATATACTGAGGCGTACTGAGAGGTGTCATTTGATCTTCTTGGCTAATTTCGCCTCCCGGTAATGGGGTGATTTGGGGGTTCTTGATCCAGTCGTAAATCGAGCCAACATCCAGAATGGACCGAACTTGACGATGTTCAGCCTGTGTCATGTGCTGCTTGCGTTCCAAGATAATCTCCTCTATACTATTCTTCAATACCAGTGTCTCGACAAAGACCGGCTTCTGCTGACTGATACGTCGTGCACGACCAATCGCCTGTGCTTCAACTTGCGGGTTAAGCACAGGGCTGATGAAGTATATTCTCGACGCCTCTCTCATGTCAAGACCAAAAGCTGCTTGCGAGATGTCCATGAGAAGAACCCTTTAATCCAATAAGCACATGGATCCAACTCATACGCGGGGAAACTTACCTAAAATTGACATTGTGGTGGAACGTATTGACATATTGGGCTCTCCTGACTGTTGACAATCCTTTGGCGTAGATGAGATGCTGCACTTGAAGCTGTTTGATGTTAGCGGTAGGTTCTCGTTAAGAGCGGCATTCCTACTCACCACCTCTAGCATACCAGCTAGGTACCATGCAATATTGTCGTTTTCATAGAAGATGAGTATCTTCTCGTCCTCTTGGTGCCTGAGAATACTATCAATCAGGTACGAAAGCTTGGCAGATACTGTGGAAGTGATCATTGCTGCTTCTAATGGGCCAAGAGCACCATCTACAATTGCTTCAACTTCAGGCTTCACATCGTTGATGCCACGAGCACGTATACTTCGATGGCTATCGTCTCCCAGTTTCGTGTTTCCAGCCAGTGTTTGCGAGTTTTCTGCTGACTCGCCTGATGACAGCATGCGAGTCCTTTCGTCAATTCCCGCTTGGATCAACTGACCATTGAGAAGAGAGTTGAGCTCATCAGGCCTGGAGGCGGACTTGTAGACGAGCCTCTGAAAAGACACCAACATACTTGACGAGCTACACATGCCATCTCCCGTTTGACCATTGAGTGACCAAGATGCGCTGAAGTCATGCGGCAAACCCTTGACGCAAACTGGCATCTCATGAAATTGGTTGCTCAGAGCCTTAAGCTCGTTGTCTATCACAACATGCCCAAAATGGATCGCTTGCTCAAGTAGGAGCCGGTCTCCAGCGCTTATGGGAACTTTATTTTCACAAAGGAAATCTTCAGCAGTCTTGACAGCTTTTGCAATATCCTCGTGAGAAAAGAATGAGCCACCAAAGAAACTGGCCTGCTTCAAGTTGTGGACAATTTGAAGCAGAGCTTTTGACTGTTTGCTGTGAAAGAAGTAGTCCCTATCGGTGCGTTGAGACTGTACCGAGTTGAAAATTATCATCATCGAGAAGATGTTGAGGGACATCTGGTCCTGGTATGAACCCTCCAAAACAACGAGCTTTTCGTTTACTGGAGGTAAGAGATCGCTTACTTCTGCAAATTGGTGTCTGATGATGAGGGAGTTCAGAGTAGATCTCAAGCAGTCCCAACGACCCTGGCTTTTTGCTTGGTGCTTTGGCAATAGCAAGTAAGTCGCCCAATCCGCCGTAGTATCACCTGCTTCCAAGATAGTGTTCGCCCAGGGCCGAGCCTTCAGGTAGAGCGCTGCTATAGCCCCTATCCTCATCAAGTCTCTTCGTTCCATCTCAAAGTCAAATTCGTTGCTTTCGTTGCAGGCCGCCGATGCCTCAGGTTCTTCCTGACAAGTTCCGCCGGATCCATGTTTTGTCTGATCTACCTCAACTCCATACAAGCCATCGGATGGAGTTCCTGTCACGATCCAACGTGAAGAGAAATGCAACGCATCGAGAACGAGGAGCATATTACTTTTGTTGCTAATCTTCGAATTGCCAAGCTTATGTCCTTCATCGACAATGCATCGCTTGAAATGTATATGAGACAGTGGAGACTGTCCAACCCCTCCCTTTTGTTTAATCAGAGCTTCTAATCGGGTTTGAGAACAAAGAATAATATCATACTTTAACAAATCTTCGGGCGGTGGCAACGGCTTATCTTTGACCAAGATCAAGACCTCTAGGGCATTAGTATGCTTGCGAATCTCTTGCTGCCACTGTGCCAATAGATTGGTAGGTACCACAACAATGTTTCCATTGCTGAGGTAAAGTCGCTTCTTGGGCAGCTCGACAGGCTGTATGCAACGCCGTGCGGTTCGACGCGGCTCAGGTGGTGGAAGAAAGTAGTAGCCTGGGTTTCTCCCGAGTGCCTCGATACATCTGTCGTATTCTTCACCTGATTGTACTTTGCAAAGGTTGAAATATGATTGCCATGGAACTGCGTTTCTTGTAGCACAAGATGCGGCCATTTCGGCCAATGGGGCCAGCCGCTTCCTTGTTGGGACGTCGCCGGCACGAAAATGCTCGGGAGGTTGTGTGGGCAGTTGTTTCGTTGCCAGAATGAGCGCGAGACAGATGATAGTCTTGCCAGAGCCCATCTCTTCAGCAAGTATGCCTCCTGACACACCATCGTAATAGCGTGGCTCTTTGAGTAACGTACCTACTGCTGGATCCGTATACCATGTTCCGCCTTCTTGATCTTGAACATGAAGTAAACGTGGGTCAAGTACCTGCTGGGGTTGAACTTCTTTCTGCAGCATCATGGCGGATGACCTTCGCTGGTAAGGGTAAAGCTCGGTTTTCAGGCCCGGGATATGACCAGCCAAAATATCACAAACAACAGACCTGGAGTACGAATCCTCAATCAACTCGACCTTGGGGTTTGGTGATGGGATGCTATTGAAGAGTTGCAATAAGGACATTCCCTCTTGTAGGTCTGTTTGGTGGCTTGTTGGTTCGTATGGTAGTGGGTTTTCTAGCCATATGGCATCGGTATTACCGTTCCATGCTTCTAGTGAGTAGTTCAGTTCATTAAGGATGATCTTCCTCGACTTCCGCATGTTTGGGTCTGATCGGTCCACCGCACGGCGCAATATATCGTCGGGGAGAAGATAGACTCTAAGAGTCCCATGCCCAGATTCTTTGTTCTTCACGCCGAACTCGATCTTTGCCCATAAAGCTCTGCATAATCGAAGGTATGGATCAAGTCTTCGGATTTTCAACAAGGAGGCCTCGAAGTCCTGGGGGAGGAAGTGGTGCTGGCTGTCAAGATCCAAGCCACTTGGCAAAGAGCGGAAAGACCTCCAATCACGAAGGTCAGAAGAACACCATGCCTCTTGATCCAGGCAAGTCTCTTCTTTCTTGACCGAAATGGACCCAACGGGTATAAATGTTGATGCTTGTGAGTTCATCTTCGAGCGGCGCAACTATGATATGTGAAGCAGGAGGGCGCAGCGAGTCGAGAAAAAGGGTATATCAGATCTTCACGACGCTAGCCATGCTTCTTTGACGGATATTCACGTGCTGGAGCTGTTATGTGCGTTTATATGTGTGAGTGAGATGTGATGTAGGTTTTTGGAGGAAGTGTGGTTGGATGGATGCCTACAGAGAGGGAGTACAGTCCGAGGTTGTTCTAAACACAGTGTGCACTTGGCGGGCAGGTGCACGCTTAAACTTTGATGAAGGCATAGATCTCTACAATCAACAGTTGGTTTCTTATAAATCTATATGACTGTAATAACATAGACTGGAGTTCAGAAATAAGTTTGATAGCTAATTATAAAATTACCTCGAAATAGGAGAGTGAAGTTTCTATTCCGCATTTTCCTTAAACTCCGAGGTTTGCCTGCCTTGTAACTCCCTGTGCTTAAGCACTGTGAGCCTGCGTAACTGGTTGACCGATGTGCTGGTAATAAACAGATGATACGGAGACAAAACGAACTCTATTACATCTAATAGTCTACTTCTATCACTAAGAAGAGTTAAGATTTTGGGATGAGAAACGCTTGATCTTACGAGGATGGCTCCCATCTCCCGAGCAACCCAACGTTCCACTCCTTGAAAGTCCTTTCTTGAGCTGGCAGTAACTGACTACTGGACAGCAAGCTTTCTTCTGCGGCTTTGATGGCTGCTTCAGGCAGAGTGATCTCC
Organism: Fusarium torulosum; assembly: GCA_900312805.1. Taxonomy (NCBI): domain Eukaryota; kingdom Fungi; phylum Ascomycota; class Sordariomycetes; order Hypocreales; family Nectriaceae; genus Fusarium; species Fusarium torulosum. The sequence goes on from ONZP01000412.1 coordinate 15,793, forward strand.
TGGACATCCGAGGTCATGGAAGTAATCAGCTTATCGCTCTCTGCAGAGTCTATATGCTTGTATAGTATCTTCATTGCTGTTTTGCGGCCAGTGGTCGAAGACGCAGTGTACACGACATTGGGGTTTAATACCCAAAGGTGAAGGTTCTGTTCAGTAACAAGTGGCTCAGATTTTACTGGTCCAAGAATATGCGGCGTAATGATGGACTTGGATGATCCAGACCTCGAGATCGTAGCCAAAAGAGTAGCTGCAAGACACTCCGGGCTGCTTGGCTTTGGGTCTGGAGTATTGGTTTGGCAGGAGATCTGCCACTTGAACAGAGTGACAGATGACGCAGCTATGTTGTAGAGACCTACTTCTGTCGCACATTTGCGACAGAATATGTGCAAGAACTTGTTGGTTTCATCGTCGTTGAGTGCCAACGAGGACAGATCGAACCCAGCATCCATTGTTGAGGAAGAATACTATAGCGTGTAAGTAGAGGGTCGATGATCATAAAACATCACGCTACTTAAACAATATGCCTCTTGATAATCTCCAAACTCCCATGCCTATGGGAGGTTGGCTGAAAGAAGGAGGCCGCGTCTTCAGCATCGCCCTAGGAACCCATTCCATGCGGAAGGTTTCCAGAAGGCTGGCAGCCCATTGGGATGGGAACGACAAGTGCATAAATATTGGGGAGTTGTATCGATGGCCAAATCACTAAAAGGTTTGAAAACACGACATGGACATCTTCTTTCTCCCCATTTGGAGGTATAGGTCGAGGTATGGTCGAACATAGGCGAGAGCAAAATCAGTGGCATTGGATCAATACTTACTTTCAAGCCCTGGCAGTCGGATTCCGAAAAGAGAAATGAAGTCAGGTCGACAAAACCTGTACCTTTCTGGGCGGAGATAGCATGGTTGGCACCGTAGCCCTTGGAGACAAGAGACTCAGGGTCTTGGTGTTCATGGTCGTGAGGTTTATGGCAATGCCAAAATTCCATCATCTCGGCCCAGTTCTCACTTGGCAAGTCTTTCCATGTTGTCACGGTGCCTTGTGTAACGAACTCGTTCTCACAGTTTCGACAGCCTATGGGCGAACCCGTAGCTACATCAACAGATGTCCATGGTAAGGCCTGGTTTTCCAGAGAGAAATGAGCAGGTTTAGCTTCCGCTGGCGAAATTGGAAGCCTCCATGATAGACTCGGGCGTCCAGTCTTAGCCACAGGCAAGGATCCAGAAACAGAGGTTTGCGCCGGCAGAGTTATGCTCTCTGTCTGGTCTTGGTGCGTTACGTTGAGTTGACGACCCTCATGGGAGATTTCTGCTTTTGTTGAGGAGTCTGCGGGCGATGGCAAGGAAGCAACGACGGATATCTGTCTGATATTTGAAAGCAGTTCTGCATATATCGCTGTGGGTGGTTGCGCAGTCATTCTCGAATCGTCACTAGTTGAAGTGAATTGTTTTGTTTGAAAGTTCTCGAACAAAAGACGCGGCTGTTGGAGATTGATTACAGCAATCGTATGGTCCGTGCACGCGTGATTGGGGGAACAAGCCGCCTGGAAGTACAGCGCAAGATCCCCAAAGAAAAAGATGAGGTGCCCCGCTTTCATGTATTAACGTTACCTAGTGCCCGCTGGAAGCCCCAACGGAAGCTCAAAAGACATTGGATGTTCGATTCAACGTCATTGTCATTTTCTCCTCATTATCAATTCCTTTTCAATTTAGTTCATCAATCTCTTATTTCATGATGTCTGGTATTTTATCCCAAGTTCCCATTGTTAACCGAATATTGGGACTCGGAACTAATCGCCAGGCTATCAACTTGCCATCAGTTGAGGTCCATCACATCGAGACAAACCCGGACAAGCGGGCACGATGTCTAAAACATCTGTTGAAGGCGAATCATACCAACTACTCAATCGTCTATCATAACCTCCATTACGACAATCACAATGCTCACATTCTCAGCTCGGCGTATCTGTTGGGAGCAAGTGTTCCTCAACTGAATGAAATCTACGACCGAGAAATCCGCGAACTGGAACCTTGGGTACCTTCGCCTGCTGAGATCGGCGAAGATGATTGGCAAGAACTTCGAGGCGACGGGAGGTATCAGCGGGCTTTTGTGGACTTCTTCGAAGACAAACTCGTTATGCGGTTCCACTATGATTGGCATGAAGAGGTGAACCATTACTTGTTCACTGGAGACGAGCCTTTGTTTCATGGTCTTATCAGTGGTCGTATGTCTACCTTTTGAGATTACTAGGTCCTCATTACTAACGATAGCAGTCGGGCACCCCCTTATTCACTTAGGTTATGCCTTTGAGATGGAATGTAAAGAACTTGCCATGGAGGCTTTAGGACTTGCTTGTGTTCAGTACGACTTCCTCCACAAGTACCTCGATGACAAGTCGTATACCAAGAAAGCATCTTTCACTTCGGCCTCTCCTCTGGAACTTCTCACCAAACTATCCAAGGATAGCCGGTTTGATGCCATCAGCCCCAGCTTGGATGACATGGAAGAGATCTTCAACAAACACGAGGACATCATCCTGGAGTACTGGAACGCATGGGAAATCAACGATCCTCTGAAGCAGTTTGAACTGTCCCAGGAAGCTGCAGCAGCTCTCTTAGTCGCCACAGTCAAGCCAGGCACACATGCATTCAACTTTCTGCTTGTGCACCTACTGACAACAAGCCACGCCGTCCGAGTCCTGCTTCCATTCATCCCTGAAAAATATCACATTACTCTCGTCCGAGAATGGTGGCTGCTGGTTCTGGGTATCTTCATCGTGAAGGGCCGACCTCTTCCTGATTTGGATAACGTGGATAGTGATCTTAAGCAACGAGGCTGGAAGTATGTGGAGGACAAGGCACTGAACTCAAATTGGGCCACCGATGCTCATTACGTCAAGGGTAAGAACTTTACCCGTAATCTGTGGGATTTATCTGACCTCTAGTAGCAATTCGTGCCTTGAAGGAAGCTTCGAAGACATGGGGTGATGTTCACGACCGATATCTTCTAACAGCCTTGACTTTTGTGGACAACTTCCAAGGATGGACTTACTGAGGGCGGAACTGTGAGGATATGATGTAGCTGGAACGAGATCGTGCGAGAAAACGAGCGATAGTGTACTTTTCCTATGAAATCAGTATGGATACCTACATCATATGCTGGCATTACGTTTTTAGAGATTGAGTTATCGTAATGCAGTACGACAAAAGAATGCAATAATTACACTCGACTTCATTAATGTATTGTGCAGGGCAGGCGGGTCGGAAAATAATAGGGAACCCAGGCTCTTTTCAAAGCAGAAGAAATAAAAACTCGATCAGATTTACGTGCCTAAAGATAGTCTAAGAATTTCAGTATTTCAGTCATCTTCATTAAAATTCCGTATTATTTTCTGACCTACCTGCAGGGGTACTTTACTTGAAGGTTGTAACGTGCGTTCGTGCATCCCTGCGTCTACCTACACTGTGCTGCGGGTCTCAATTCACGATAAGCCTGCATCAGAGCTATCAGTTAACCAACATCATCGTCATCACCACTTCACCTGCAGCCTACAAAATCTCCAATTCGACTCCCCCGATTCGATCGCGTAATATTCAAGAACGTTATGCTGTTCTTGCAAATGCACCATCTGCGCTGATGGCTCCGCCCGCGAAGCGCCGCCGGCGAAATGTTGTTGACGATGAAGACGACGACGACGAACAGCCCCGTGCAAACACTCTCACCAAATTCCTGCTTTCTTCGCCAACCTCATCCACGAAAAGTCGCGCCCCTACAGCTTCTCCGAGTCCTACAAAACCTAAAATCGTCGCTAGCAAGCCTCCCAAGACTGGCTCGATCCGTCTTCCTCGTCGAACGCAGCAGCACAAGAGCAATAGTATAAGCCCGAGCTCCAGGCGAACGAAAGATGTTGGTAAAGCTGCCGACAAGGGAAAGACGGCAGATCTGAAAACGCTCTTTTCCAATCAGGCACAGAGAGCTGTAAAACCTGGAGCTGGAGATAGGCGATCCGTTCCTCTCGAAGATATCATCAGTGACCCTATCTCTGAGGACGACGAGATCTCGGAGCAGAAAGCAAGCTCTGCGAGTTTTGTCGGCCAGCACGCCAAGAAGAGACTACGAGATAATACGCAGACACCGTTCTCGAGTGCACCCAGTGCTAGCCAGAAGTTCATAAAACCACCCAAGCCAGTGCACGTTGCTGCAGCCAATGATGATACACGCCCTTGGTCGGAACGTTTTGGACCGCAAAACTTGGAAGAATTGGCAGTACACAAGAAAAAGGTATCCGATGTGAGAAGGTGGTTGGAAGACGTGGTAGCTGGGCGCATGCGACAGCGTCTGCTCATCCTCAAAGGCGCAGCTGGCTCCGGGAAAACAACAACTATGCGACTCCTTACAAGTGACATGGGTTGCGAGCTTCTTGAATGGCGAAATCCTGCAGGCAGCTCTGGGTTGGGTTTTGTTTCAGCATCGGCGCAATTTCAAGAGTTTCTGGGTCGTGGTGGTAAATTTGGAGCGCTGGATACGGACAGCCCCGAAACATCTACTCAGAGCAGCTCCCAAGTGGCACGAAAGAGCGATTCCAAACGAGTTATCCTCATCGAGGAGTTTCCTAACACATTTTCAAGGTCCTCCACGGCTTTGACATCCTTCCGTAACGCCATTCTACAATACCTCTCCGACAATACGCCCTCTTTATCCACGTTCGCGAAGCCGTCTCAACATGAGCCTGTGACTCCTGTTGTCATGGTGATTTCAGAGACACATCTTACCACAACATCTGCTTCGGCCGACAGCTTTACTGCTCATCGACTTCTTGGTCCTGAAATCCTACAGCATCCAGGGGTTGGCATGATCGAGTTCAACGCCATCGCACCCTCATTACTCCTGAAAGCACTCGAATTAGTTGTTCAGAAAGAAGCAAGAAAGTCAGGTCGGAGGAAAACACCAGGTCCCCAAGTCCTAAAACAGCTCGGTGAAATCGGAGACATCAGGAACGCTGTGTCGTCTCTTGAGTTCCTTTGCTTGAAGGGTGATGAACAAGGAGACTGGGGTAACAAAGTCGTGTTTACAAAACAGACCAAAGGTGTCAAGGATGGTATTAAGCTTACGCAGGGTGAGGAGGAGAGTCTAGAGCTTATATCTCAACGCGAAGCAAGTCTGGGTATTTTCCACGCTATTGGAAAAGTCGTCTACAACAAGCGGGACGAAATTGCTCCTCGAAATGACATTGTCGAAAACCTACCGAGCTTTCTTTCACAGCATTCACGGCCAAAGCGCTCGCAGGTTTCTGTTGACACCCTAATTGACGAGACTGGCACCGATACACATACCTTCGTCTCAGCATTGCATGAGAACTATGTTTTATCATGCGAAAGCACAGATCCTATGGACTTATCGACGCCAATGGACTACGTCAACGACTGTATCGAGTATCTTTCACAGGCTGATCTCCTCTCACCATCAAGAGACATCTTTTTCGGCGGCAGAGGTGGCTTTTCGGGCTCAGACTCTGGTAGCCATGTCCTACGACAGGACGAAATAACCTTCCAGGTTGCCGTCCGCGGCATGCTGTTCTCTCTCCCCAACCCTGTCAAGCGCAAGTCATATTCCATGTCGAAGGGCAGCGACGCATTCAAGATGTTCTACCCAACGAGTCTCAAGCTTTGGCGTGCCAAGGAAGAGCTAGAAGGATTTGTAGATATGTGGTCTACGAAGCTGCTGAAAGGTGACGACGGGGCGACCAAGAACCTCACCGATGGAGCAACAGCGTTCCGCCGCCCACAACAAAACCCTAACGATACATCCTGGATGCAGCGCAAGCAGCAGAATCGCCAGGCTCTTATGAAACAACAGCAACAAAAGCAAGAAGACGAGCCTGACAATGCGCCCCTATTATCCCTCGGCAGCGCAGCTCGACGCGAGATGCTCCTTGAGCGCCTCCCATACATGACCCACATCGCTCGTGCTCGGAAGACATCCAGCTTTCGTCTCCGCGATCTCGAAAAGGTGGTTGCATTTAAGGGCATCAACGCAGCAGACGAAGACTCCGATGCAGACGACGATATGCCGCCCGGGGAGGCGTGGGCGACAGACAAACCATCCGAGGAAATGAGCCCTCGGAAAAAGAGCGCAGGTATAAAGGCTGGCAGCGTATCAGGACTACTTGCCCAGAAACTGGTGCTGAGTGATGACGATATCGAAGATTAATCATGGCGCATAAGGATAAAGGTTGGGGTGTATAAAATATTGCGATTTTACGCTCATTTGATTTTCATTTGCGTTTGAGGCGAGATCACGGTAACCAAGGCATGGAGCAAAGGGGATAGACAATTTTGGTTGGACTCATGCTCTCGGGTCATCTACTTTTGGGCGAGATGGAGGCAAAATGGAAAGGGAAAGAAAGGCTTTACGAATGCTTTAAATCATCATCATCACGTTGAAGTGAGCGTCTGGGCGCGGCGTTATGTCTATCATATATACAATATCGCAATCATACAGATCACGATTTCTGAGGGTCCTCCTTTTCCAGGCCAGATTCTTCATAGCCCGTGTTACTTTTCCAGTTCAAATCGCATTTAAATATCAAATCTCATACCAGGTATCGCTTAGTGGTGGAACAGACGGATGTTCTGCTCTACAAAGGTAATGCCGAGCTTCTCGGCAGTATCGAAGACGGCAGAATCGTTCTGGCTACCACCGGGGGCAGCAACATACTTGACTCCTGATTGAGCAACGCGGAAGACGTTGTCAATGAAGGGGAACTGTTTTTCATGTCAGTGCAAGTTGATCGAGCAGGGTATATCCTACTTACGAAAGCGTCGCTGGAAACGCAGACATCCTTGAGCTGCTTCATCCAAGCATCACGCTCCTCGGCAGTGAAAGCAGCGGGGACTTCCTCAAAGACACCCTCGAAAGCCTCACGCTCAGGGCCGTCCTTGGGGAGCTGGCCGCTAACGAGCAAGTCGATGGCGTTGCTCTTGTCGGGGCGCTTGGTGCCCTTCTTCCACTTAATACCGAGCACACGCTCGTGGAAGCGCATCCACCAGTTGTCGGCCTTATCACCAGCAAGTCGGGTGCAGTGAATTCGGGACTGTTGACCAGCTCCAAGACCAACGACCTGGCCGTTGTAGGCGTAGCACACAGAGTTGCTCTGGGTGTACTTGAGAGTGATGGTCGAAACGGTCAAGTCACGAGCAGCGCTCTCGGGAAGAGACGCAGTGTCCTTGGGTGTGATGATTGTGCTGAAGTGCTTAGGAGTAATCTCGACATCGTTGCGGTGCTGCTGGAGGTTGATGCCGTAGACGGTGCGGGTCTCGGTAGCAGGGGGGTTGTACTCGGGGTCGATTTGAAGGACCAGGTATCGGCCACCCTTCTTCTTCTTGAGGATCTCAAGAGCAGCATCCTCGTAGCCGGGGGCAATGACACCGTCAGAGACCTCCTTGGAGATGATTCGGGCTGTAGGAACGTCGACAACGTCGCTAAGAGCAATCATGTCGCCGAAGCTGCTCATGCGATCGGCACCTCGGGCACGAGCGTAGGCCTGAGCAAGTGCAGACTCATCGATGCCCTCAATATCATGGACAAAGTAGACCTTCTTCTCGTCTTCGGTAAGAGGCAGGCCAATGGCTGCACCAGCGGGAGAGACGTGCTTGAAGCTGGCAGCAGCGGGCTTGCCGAGAGCCTTCTTAAGCTCCTTAACAAGAGGCCAGGCGTTCAGAGCGTCGAGAAGGTTGATGTAACCGGGAGAGCCACAAAGGACCTTGAAGGGCAGGCTGCCCTCGCTGACGTAGGCAGCAGCGGGCTTCTGGTGAGGGTTGGCGCCATATCGGAGGGCGCTGTACTGGTCACCGTTACCAGCGTATTCCTTGCGGAAGAACTGAGAGATGGCGGCATCGTAGTCGGCAGTGTGCTCAAACGCCTTGAGAGCATATCGGTTACGGCTACCCTCGGTGATCTCGCCCTTCTCAAGCTCCTTGAGGAATCCAGCGTAGTCGTTGGGGTCGCTGAGGATGGTAACGCGCTTGTGGTTCTTGGCGGCAGCGCGAATCAGGGTAACACCACCGATATCAATCTCCTCGACGGCCTCGGGGATGCTGACGTTGATCTTGGCGACGGTGTCCTTGAAGGGGTAAAGGTTGCAGATGACATAGTCGACCTTGTTGATATTCTGCTCGGCAAGGTCCTTCTCATCGGAGGCAAGGTCCCGGGCCAGAATACCGGCGTGGACAGCGGGGTGCAGAGTCTTGACGCGACCAGCAAGCATCTCGGGGGCCTTTGTGATGGCAGAAACGTCCCTGTAGGATGTCAATTAGCTCTACTGCTGAATCGATAAACGATTTTGTTTACTTACTCGACGGGGAAACCAGACTCTCTGATCATCTTGGAGGTACCTCCAGAAGCGAGAATTCGGACATTCTGCTGGACAAGACCCTTAGCCAGGTCCAACAAACCTGTCTTGTCATAGACCGAAACAATGGCGATCTTCTGCTGGGAGGACATCTTGGAAGCTTGGAAAAAGAAGCTTTTGGGATATGAGAAAGAAAGAGGACGAAAAAAAGAAGAGGACGAAGAAGAAAAGATGTAAGTAGGAAGGAGTCGCCTCATTCGGGTTTAGATTTGGGTTGGGCTCCTGGCGAGTAAGGAAAGGCCAAAAGGAAAAGTTTGGCGGGGTAGTAGCGATTGCGGAAGAGGGATTGAGGAGGGGGCGGGGCAGGAACAGAAAAAACAGCACAAGCGTGGGCCGCTTCTACTGAAAGTTGTTTTCAATTATCAATTTCTTGCAGGGGAAATCAGCCTTACACTTGGTCCTAGCTTGGAGATATGACGAGCACTTGCGGAGGTGACATCAATTACTAGAAAAAGGGTAACTGTTTCAAGAGAAGGAAGCTCTGATACCAACACTCAGAGCTGTATGGATTGAGTTTGAAGCTTGCAACTAAAGTGCCTTAGCTCAAAGTCTTTTTGCTATAATGTCGTGGCAAACGCTCCGTCATCGCACGGGCGGCGAAAAGGAACTTGAGCTGATCTCTTTCTTTATCTTGTCATGGAAGAAAGGCAAAAAGAAATATCTGATGAGACTGGGACTCGAACCCAGGAGGATTGCTCCACCAGGAAATTGGTGTTAAGGTTAACCTTAACCTGGCGCCATAACCAACTCGGCCATCTCACCGAAGCTATGCTTTTGATATGCATTTCTTCCGAAGTCTCATACATATAGGTAGGTATCACATTCACGCGTTCGAATATATCACAGGCGGACCACTTAGATAATATAGATAAGGAAGAGTTAAGGCTTTTTAAGTATATTTTAGTTCACATGCCATGTTATTAAGCATAATCAATAGAGCGAATTAGAGATATTCTATTAAAACATCTCAGGCTTGTCTTAAGCTGTTAGCTGGTGCCTACGAAAATAGCATAGGTTTATTAGGTAACTAGATAACCTATAGGATAATCCAAACCTACCTAAATAAGTAGAAAAAGAAGTAACTAATTA
>ONZP01000414.1:0-18680 GCA_900312805.1 Fusarium torulosum
CTCCCCTCTCCCCTCTCTTCCATTGAAAGAAACCGCTTCAGGCTTTACAGTAGCAAATGATGGTAAAAAGACCCACCGTCAGCTTATTTTAAGCCAAGACCATTTGCTCTTCTCTGCTTGGACTCTTGGACTCACTGAGCAAGGTCCCCGACTAACACAGTAAGCACTATCCAGGGATCTGTTGTAGACGACCACTGGCGACCAGTCAGCATCAGCCCCAACTAATAAGCTGCAATTTGGATGCATCCTTCTAGCCCAGCTAGGTCTAGCGTGTGAGCCGCCAAGGACCACCTCAACGGACGCTAATTGCTTTGGGGCTCAAAGTTCCAACCTCAGCCTCAATTTCTCACCTCTTCACCTCTTCACCTCTTCCCTTCTTCCCTTTTTATTGTCCAACCGAGTACGGAGTACGATACCTGCAGTAAATGCCCCCATAACAAAGGCTGAGCAATGCAATGTATCCGCACAGGTACAGCAGGTGCTAGCCCTCTAAGGCCTGTCCCTGCCGGAGCTTTTGTCTTGTTTCGGTTAACACACCTTCTCAACCCTTGAAAATCTCCTCAGCCTTACACACCGCAGTCATACAATATACGCAGCAACATTCAACCCATATTCGCTTGACCACGCCGTGACACGTTTCATAAGCTTTCTCCTTGGATTTCGTCGATCACGGGCTGAACTTGGATCTTGGGGTCAAAAGTCTGGGGTTCGAAAAAAAGGCCGTCTCTACGGATACTGTACTTTCTAACTTCCTTTACCAACGACAAGACTTCCTCGGCCGAGTCAGCTACATTATGTAGCATCGTTCAATGCAGGCAGGGATTGGTTATCTGACCTCGGCCTGCACATTCGTCCCTTCTCCTGTTTTCCGGAACTCTTCGTTCATGCTCACCAATGGGACATTCCACGCGTCTTCGCTTTCGCTGTCTTTTCACTCGTCAATCGTGTATTTTGTCAAAAGCAGATTAAAAATGTAGCCAATCATCAACTTGCACCACCTTTTTCTGCAAGAAGAGACCGCATAGATCCTCGGTATCAAACTCTAGATCAACAATCTAATCTCCTATTCAGTTTCCGCCCCCACGAGTTCTCTCAGACATCCAAACATCATTTGGCCTCTTCGTCTGGTCACCAGTGACAGCGAAAACCCCTCATATTGCCACTTCTTGTCAAGCATTTACGAGAATCAGTGGGTTATTTACGAGCCTGTGCGTCTCAAGTGGTATTGCGTATACCTTATTTCCTCATGATCAACCCTTGGCTCTCACTCTTACCCTCACCCATGTCCAAGTCTGACCCGATGACAGCGCCTTCGGCCGAGTGTTGTCGCCGCCACCAAGGATAAGCGTGGGACCTCTCCGCGGATTCGACATTGCCACAGTAAGGCTATACTCGCTTACATGGGCCTTCTCGAACAGCAGGGCCCATGTTGAGCTGTGAGCATTGCAAGGGGTTGTACTCCGTAGGTTGGTTCTTGACCAAAGTATCCGAGCAACCGCACGGCCGGTACTCCATGTTGCAACGTTGAATGTGCTTCCCGCAGGGATCGGGTCCGATTTGAGAATGCGGACAAGACATTTGCAGATCTTGTCATGGACGCTAGGTTCTTTGTGGAAGCTGGCACTTGTTCATCTGGTATTTGTCACCTTGGTCTGCCTTATCCCGCAGCGGGCTCAAAGGATAATTGGAACTTGGGCCCAAGATTTTCTAATACGAAGAAGGATGAGACCGTGCTGTCAGGCGCCTAAAGGATATGATATGAGCCAGTCAAGGGCTGGAGTCCAAAACACGGGTACCATTCTAGGCTTCGGCTTGCTAGATGTCTGATGCATATAATCTGTGACTTCACAGATTATTTTTCGCATCTCACCTTGCTTGAAGTACTATGTGAGATCAGTCCAAGCAGGAGGTGATTCACAGCGAGTAATGGCGTTGGCTTCAAAACGTGCAACTCGCCAGGTTCGATCAATAACAAGAAGAATAACGCTGCCGGCAATGCCGTCTTTGGACTCGGTACCCCTTGGTTCTAACAAGCTCGTCAGGTCTCTATCCGCTCTTTGTGAGATGGACGTTTTTCTGCCAAGTCGCCTGCATCGCAGTAGAAGTCTACTCTCAAAGCCGTCATATTTTATCTAAATCACTTGGCTTACTCTATTCGACAGAACAATGTGTTGGCTATAACCTAGGAGACTTCCGCCTTTTGTTTCTTCCTGTCCAGTAGTCTCACTTCTCCGATGTTGATCGTAGAGCAGTGCCGTCGTATAGACGCTTCATAGCGTACATACTACCTAACTAATTTTGAAGTTCAAGGTGATCTCTTATAGTAGCTTTGGCATATCGTATTTGAGAGGTAACTAGATTGTCCAAAGCATACCCATCACTCTTCAAGGTGAATGGTCGTCATGGACCATGTTCATACTATCGAGCTATAGATAGCGTCGGCTGTGTATTTCCTCCTCTCTCGTCAGCTGCTTTCTTGACAGCTGCCTACAAAGCTGAGATAGCCAGTCTGCTACGAAGTTGTTCAATGACCCATTCGCCATCTTTTATTAACATTCGACATGATTGAAGATGTTCTTAGTTCATCCTCTTACACAAATGCCGATCAATGCTCACCTGCGTAGAATCATCACGCCAGGTTTTATCGCTTGCTTCACCTGCCAGTTCAATCAATCGCAGATGGAATATAATGTCAAAACAAAATGGTATTGAAGCCCACTATGGAAAAGAAATTACCACCTCTTATAAGGCCTTGTTCTTCTTATCTGCCTTGCCCGCTGAGCTTCCAGGCAGTATATCACTCTCTTGAATAAGCTTGAAGAAGCACCACAGATAGCAGATCACGAAACCAGCAGCACCAACACCAACATTGGCCACGACCCAAAGATCAGGCTTATCAGAAGGAGGTGGAACGAAGGCGTCAAGGATATGCCACGCGCCCATAAAGAGGTAGAATATCATATGCAGCAGCGCGGTTCCCCATTGGGCCCAGGCAGCTTGACCATCTTGGAAATAGGCGCTGAGAGAGGTTGGTGGAAGACCGAGTAGGTAGGACCAGAGCAGAGTCATGACTGCATACGGAATCCTCAGATCGACTCGCTTGAGCAGGGGAAACATGGTCCAGACTCCCAAGAGGTTGGCAAAGCCTACCCAAGCTCGAGTGTCTTTGTTCAGACCGTGCTTGCCAGCCAGGAGCAAGGTCATGGGCATCAACGGAAGCAAGACACTCTTCTCGTGAACCTGGTAGCTGAACAAGAAGAAGCCCCAGGCCGTGGCGGCAAAAGCCAAAGGCAATGTTGACTTTCGAGGTCGTAGGAACAGGATAATATTGGGTGGGATAATCGAAGCAAGGGTAGCACCGAGAGCTACCTTTTGGAGAAGAGGTGTTGGCCATTGACGAAGTTTGATCACAACGTTGGCGGCGCACCAAAAGTTGGCAACCTTATCCTCGAACAAGCCACGTGCGAAGGGAAAGACTCGGTGGACCATTTGAACCATCTGTTCCACAACGGGCCAGTAAAAGGCTTTGGTGTCAAGAATGTCGACGAGTTGGGGAAACATAGGGAGTGAAGGAGAGTCTTTAGAATCTCCCTGCGCATCAATGCCTTGACTCTTATCGTAGAAGGTGCCAATAATCAAGGGCAGGATGAGGATAACAAAAGACGCGGCTGTGACAAGAGCAATGCCAAATAGCCTGGTAAGGTTGATTCGGGGGTGAACACACCGGCCCAGGAGGTAGGAGAAGACACTGAAGGCGTAGTACAGGGCCATCTGCTTGAATCCCAAAGCGCCGACGAAGAATACGGCAGCCCACTTGTATCGTTCTGCGAGCATACTCGACATGCTTGCCATAACAAATCCAAGCATTACGGTGTTGTACTGGAAGTGAACATGGTCTATGAGAATTGTGGCGGGCTGCATCAAAATTGCGACAAGCGCAAGCCATGCTGTCCAGTTGGTCACGCCTTGAAGTCTGCTATATCGTCGCACAAAGACAATCGCGGCTGGAATATAGATCAAGAACTCTGACACCATAACTGTTGCCCTCATGAAGATCTTGAGGTTGGGATCCTGGTTTCCTCGGGAGGAGAAGAGCGCAAACCACGAGGGATCAATGAGAGATCCAATCTTGCCCAGGACCCAACTGTGGTAGGCAGTAAGGGGAGGGTAGTCGAGACCCCACCATTGAAGATCGTGGAAATACCATTGTGAGATGGGAAGCTGTGTCGTTACCTCCATCCAATGTCGTTGCGCTTCGTAGTCACCAAACATGGGCGGTTTGCGGAAACCTATACATCAAGGTCCACATTAGCGAAAGGTGTCATGATGGCGCGTCGAAGCACTCGTCCTTACCAGAATATCCCCACAAGCCAGCCGCCCATCTGAAAAGTCCAGCAACCATGAGAGTCACAGGTAGAACCTCCCATTGCGACGAAGAAGAGCGCGCGGGCCATAGAAACGCTGCAAGAGGAAAAGCAGGCGCCCTTACGAGGGCTTCTGTGCGAGGGGTCTTGTCGATGCTGCTGCCGTCATCGCCAGGTTTCTTGTTGGTCCTGCGACGGGGCTTGTGCGGTGACGGAGAAGGGCCAGCCATTGTCACCTTGTAAGAGGCAGAGACAGAGGCAGAGGGAGAGGGAGGTTGAGGTCGAGAGTCGTCATTAACGAGAGCAAAAGAGAAGCTCTCGGTTGGTGAAGGAGGAGAACGTGGAGCTCCGGGAAGGGTAGCGAAGCTCTAAATGACATGGGAAGTGACCCCGGAAATTTTGGTGGAGCTGCCATTTCAGGGCCGAAAAGGAGCTTCCGAACCCCGGTGAAATCCCGGTGGAGGGAAAACGTCACTTTAACAGTGCAGTGCGCATATCACATGTTTTGGCACAGTATGGTGATGCCATCAGGCCTCTACCAAGAGCTTGGCAAAGCAGTTGCGCCACAAACTTCTGTCTCATCTCTCGTGCTCGCGGCAAAATTCCATATATACTGCTTCACACTCGAAGCACTTCTCTACTAGAATGCCATTTCCATTCATCCTCCCGACGACGTCGGCCTTTGCTTTCTCATCGAGCTTCAGCTCCGATTCTCATCCTTCACTGCCCCTCAACGCCAGCACATATCGCGGGGTAGTTCGAGATGCCCTGAAAAAGCACAAGAGACTTCCTCTGAGCTCTCAAGTCTCAAACCTAAACACAGTCATATCCAGTATAAACGGTTATCTCCCTTACCTGTTGGCGGTGGACGACGGTCTAAGTAACAAGGGTCTCGCCATCGTCACGCTCAAGACGGCCCCCGTTATCGAATGGAGACCAACGTTATCCGGTGAAGTTGTTCCAGGACGTGAGAGAGCCAGGGTTAAGATCTCGTCTTTGGAACATGAGATTGCCTTTGTAGTTTCAACATTGGGCTTCTCGCATGTTCTAACAGCTCGATCTGCCCTACAACCCCTCTACTCCACACACAGCGAGTTTCTAGGGGTCCAAGAACGAACAAATGCCATCACAACTGCAACAAAATGTCTACTTGAGGCCGCTTCAGTATACGATTACCTAGCAGGTCGGGGAGAGCATGCCGCAGCCAGCCCCCCATGTCCTGATATTACCCCAGGTACAGCTCGAGCTCTGTCGTCTCTGGCACTAGCTGAAGCTACATTGCTTGCTGTTCTAAAGGACGACCCATACCCGGCATTAATTGCTCAAGACCGAAATAAGACAGACAAGGAGTGGATGTTCAAAGCACCCGAAATCCCAAAAGTCCGCGCCCATCTTTATGCCCGACTCTGTTTGGCGGCGTCAGAACATGCCGCCAAAGCACTGTCACTATGCAGCACAGCTGGACCAGGTTCGCACAAGATCAATAGCGCTCTTCTGAAATATCTAGAAGATCTTCGTCGAACATGCCGAGCTCGCGCCTGTCGTTTCTTTGGAATTGATGCCGAGATAGGTGGACAAGTTGCAGACGGTATCGGATGGGTCCGCGCTGGTCTCTCAGAGCTAGGTGTCGAAGTCAAGGACAATACTAAGAAGGGCCTGAGCTTCAGCCGACTAAAGAAGGACTTCACGGAAAAGCGCGAGGATCGACGTGTGGATAAGGAGGCTGCTTGGGGAAGTGATGCTGGCAAACTGGAGGAAATCCGGGTGCTTGAGATGCTCGATTCCAAGTGGAACAAAGTCAACGATACGGTAAGGTACCCCCCGGTCATATTTGAACACTCGCTAATAACTCTTAACAGATGAACACACAAATCATTCCTCCTATCAACACCCTCCTTAGCAAGATGCCCTCAGGTCGAGAGATCCACACAATCAAGCCTTATGAGCTACCTTCACTTGACCCAGATGTATGGGAGGGAATGCGTACTCCGCCAGAGGAAGACGACGGTTTCGTCGACGACTTAAGTTCGGACGATGACATCAAGGGCGGACCTTCAGCACCGGTCGGCGCGTTTCCAGGGACAGTAAGTGATTATTCTCGAACTCCGAGCACCCCAGGCAATGCATACTACTAGTGCTGGGAAAAGATCAAGGCGGCTCCTGAGTAGACAAAGATGTATTAAAAGATGCTTGTCTCCCGCGTGGCAACACATAGGAGTACAGGTTTCTATGAAGGATAGGTAACTCCTTGGGGTAACTATTATATGCTTTAGAATACATATGTAATTCCGTGCACAAATCCCAATAATACAGGAATCAGTGGCATATTAAACCACCCTATGTAGTCCTGAACAGTGGTAGACTGATACACTAACCGGGAAACATCTACAGTAGTTCAACTCTTTCTCGTTGATATTGAGACAAGACATTAGAGATTTGTATGAATTCCTTTGAAAGCTTACACTAAGTGGCAGGTAGGAAATTACAAGAGCTTTGCATGCCCACTATACTAGTGCTCAACTTGTATATCCATCATTTGACCTCATCCTTAATTCATGGGCAATTGCATGACTGTACAACCCAAATCCTTCTAATCAACTAATCGAGGGTGATGATTGGGTCAGGGTCAGGAGTGACAAGAGTGATAGTTGGATCTGGTGTAATAGGGGTAATGGTTGGGTAGGGAGTAGGTGTAAAAGGTGGACATGGTGGTGGTGTGGGTGATAGCTCAGGAGAGCAGATATCATAACAGCTTGACATCATCAGTTACGTTCTAAGAAGAGAGGGATTCCACCATGACTTACCCTCCATACATGACACCACAGTCGTTGATGGCATCGATGCAGATATCCTGCGACGCGCACGGCGTACTATATGGCACTGCGGTAACAAGACCAGTGAGAGCAGCAGTTGTAATGATGATTTTGAAAAACATGACGAAGAGTGTGTAAGTGTGAAATCTCAGATAGTCCTTGTTTACAGGTGGGAAAGCTCTGTTTTTATATGTGCAAGGGCAACCATATCGTGATGGGTGATGGCTCCAGACGTGAATAGCTGTAGAGGCTGAATTGGCTCTGCTATTGAGATTTGACGTCGATAGGGATTGTCTGTATACGAGGTTCTAACATTCCTCGGTGGTCTATGTATCCAATGAAATACTATCGAAGGAGAAAATGGTTGCGAAACGTCATGGCGATCATCGAGCTGTGCAACTTAGCACATCAATTTTCTGGCAGAAGTAAGAGTCAAGCAAGAATTTCGATAAAAATAGGTTGAATACCGTTATTTAACCAACGAGTCTCGCATCACAGTGTCTTGGCTCATACGAAACACCAGCAGAAACGTCATAAGCATACCAGCGGCGGCCGTTTCTTGACCGTGATATTTCACGGTACCCCGTAACAGAGGTAGTGTTGATTAATTTGGTCGTGATTCCCTACTGAATGGGCGGTCAATCGCTGTTCAAGGGATCTTGACAAGTCTGTGACAAGGTTATTTATATGGCCATGATTTTTGCAAAGGCGACAGACAATCACAGTCTCACTACCAGTCCTTAGATACAGAACGCATCATCTCCAGGCCAGAAGCTCCAAAGATCTTTTCCCTGATAACTCCCCCTTACATATATTCATGGCTGTTGCACATGTCTCGTCTAGTCGGGCGAGAGGGATGAAGGGAAACCGGTGGAATGTATGTCTTTATAATTGTCGATCTTCTCGTACTTGCATGTCGATCATGTTGTACCTGCAGACTTGATCAGCGAGCACTGATCCTAAGTCGAGCCTTGCACTATATGGTAAAACAACAAACGAGGGGCATGAGGCTGCATGAGGTGAAATAGTAAAGAGATCTGGTAATTTCTATCTCTGAACTTAAGAAAAGCCAGAGCATTATCATAGACAACACAGAAGCATCTTGACCAGTACTAGGAGACAATTGTGGGGAGGAAAACCAACAATCGAAGGACTTCGACCGCAAGAAGCCGTTTTCAAGGGTCGCCAACTTCTGTCAGATCTTCCAAGATATCAAGCCGAATTTGCGGGCACCCTTGCATCCAAAATTCCACGTCGGAGTGTCGTCGATTCAGAATGTGATCGAGAAGATCATGGCAGTGCCATGTGTTGTCAACATGAGATATCCCACCACGCCAGAACACTCTATACCACAGCCAGCAAAAGATCCAGGGGTGAACGTTCAAGAAAATAATATTGTCAAGTTAGCTATAGAACACATAATGGAACTCCCATCCATCTATCCTATACACAGGGTTAAGTCCTAATAATCTCATACGCAGATATCCTTCTGCGGTAACCCTTCAGATCGCTTCGCTTCTGCCCCCAATCATCATATCCCTTTTCACGACACACTCGTATTTTCTCTTCCTCTAGCTACCGAAAGCCATCTGCTTCTTGATCTCGGCAATCGCCTTACCAGGGTTGAGACCCTTGGGGCAGGCTCGTGTACAGTTAAGAATGGTGTGGCAACGGTACAGGCTCATCGAGTTCTCGAGGTTGGTCTTTCGCTCGGCGGTGCGCTCGTCACGAGAGTCGGCGAGCCATCGGTAGGACTGGAGAAGGATAGCAGGACCAAGGTACTCCTCAGAGTTCCACCAGTAAGAGGGGCATGAAGTAGAACAGCAGGCGCAGAGAATGCACTCGTAGAGACCATCGAGCTTGCGTCGGTCCGCCTTAGTCTGTCGGTATTCCTTTCCCTAATTATTTGGTCAGTAAAGGCGAATGTCTGTAGGTAAGAAAAGGGGTCGTACGTCTTCGGCAGGGGTATCGCGCTGGAGGTAAGGCTTGATGCTCTTGTATTGCTTGTAGAAGTGTGTCAAATCAGGGACGAGATCCTTGACGACGTAGGTGTGAGGAAGAGGGTAAATCTTGACGTCGGAGGCAGCCTCGACGGGAATTCGGCCTAAGTATAAATATTAGCATTCGTTCTGGTATTGTTGATATGCCGCATGCAATTCGGCCAAAGGGGGATCCATACACAAGCAAGCAAGAGTGTTCTGTCCGTTGATGTTCATGGCACAGCTACCGCAGATACCCTCACGGCAACTTCGTCGGAAGGTCAGAGTAGGGTCGATCTCGTTCTTGATTCGAATAAGGGCATCAAGAATCATAGGTCCGGTCTTGTTGAGGTCGAGAGTGTAGGTCTGGAGACGGGGCTTCTCGCTGGGGGTATCGGGGTTCCATCGGTAGATCTGGAAGGACTTCATCTTGGTGTCAGAGTCCTTGGGGGGCTCGCTGACCGAGGCCATAGATCGAGTGAAGACGGTTCCGGGTCGAATGGCAGCCGTTCTTGAGAAGGCGCCGACAAGTCGGGAGGAGGATCGAAGAGCAGCCATGATGTCGAGCACAATTGCGATTGGCACCGGAGGAGGAGAGTCAAGCTTCGCAATGTATTGTTGGAGCTGCGGTCAGTCGATTAACAGGAAGAAATGCCGTTCAGTCTCCTCCGATAGAGCTGAATTGTCGATATCCGCAAAGGGTGGCGTATCAAAGGTTTCTAGGCGTCATGTACTGGGAAGGCAAACCTTCCTCGGTTATGGCAGTTTACGATGGAACCTACGGCTTGCCTCTGGCCAATCAGAAACTCGGCATTGTCAACTTCGGCTTCGCTGCTCTCGGAATCGGCAGGAACGGGCTCGTGAACGCACGTGACTGACGGACAACTATCCGGATCAACAACGGCTATCAACAGTTGGCGGAGATGAGGTTCCGACAATCTTGGGGATCGGGGATGCCTGTAGTGGCTTGGGCCTCCTGCACCGCCTCCTTTAATTGTGCAGTTTTGTTTTAGGGTATGCGTGGCTTGTCGTTCTTTATCCTGCTCCGAGGAATTGGCCATTGTAGGAAGGATATTGGAGGGGCCTGACCAGGCAAGATTAGATAACAAGTTGGTAAATCGGCACTCAACAACTTTTGTTTCTCCGTTCACGATCCCACTTCTCATATGACATCGATTTTTTCTCTTACGATTCCCTTGGCAAAGATGTTTTCTTTGTAATTGCGATCCGAGTTTAATCGTTATTATTACATTTGTGTCTCGCCGCCCGTCGCTTGAAGCCGTCATTATTCGCATCGATTATTGTCCTTGGACGATCCACTTTCTAGCCCTCCATGGCCGCACCTTGCAATCGACTTGCTACGGCTTCATGGCGAACACTTGCTAAATGTTGGTCGCATCGCCTACGTAAGGCTTGGGAGTTTTTGTTCTAACTGCATTAGCCCCTACGCAATCCTGCTCTCGCCTTCGAGTTCATCCTCATGTCGCAATGACCCCGTGCTCACGATCGAAACTCTACTCCACCTCGACCGACGCATCACGATTCTCTTACCATGTCGCATCTTCCTTCATTGCTAAGGACCGACCTTATGACCCCTCCAACCACGTTTTCCACTTCAACCCATACAATCGCATTCAGCCCCCTCGAAACCGTCGACCTTCCGCCCGTCCCGAATCAGGACACGATGCCTTCTTTGTCAGCCGAGTCAATGACTCCGGCTCAGTAGCCTTTGGTGTTGCTGATGGCGTAGGAGGCTGGGTAGACTCCGGTGTTGACCCCGCTGATTTTTCTCACGGATTTTGCGATTACATGGCATTGGCTGCCCATGAACACCAGACCAGCTCGGAGGCCCCCTTGACAGCAAGGAAGTTAATGCAGAAGGGATATGATGCAATCTGCAACGATCGCAGTCTTCGTGCTGGCGGCAGCACAGCATGTGTAGCTATCGCAGGAGCTGATGGAAACCTCGAAGTTGCGAATCTTGGCGACTCTGGCTTCCTGCAACTACGACTTAATGGTGTTCATTCATACTCAGACCCTCAGACTCACGCATTTAACACACCTTTTCAACTATCACTTGTACCTCCCAGCGTTGCCGCCCGCATGGCAGCTTTCGGTGGTGCCCAGCTCAGCGACCTTCCTCGCGACGCTGACGTTACCCAGCATGCACTCCGCCATGGAGATGTGCTCGTTTTAGCGACCGACGGCGTTCTGGACAATCTTTTTAACCAAGATATTCTTCGAATCGCCAGTCGAGTCTTGGTTTCCACAGGCGCATGGCAGATGACCGAAGCCGGCAGTGTTCGTGTGGCGGATACCCTGGATCCTTTGGTCGAACTACCTGGTTCTTCTGAAGGCAAGCGAACAGTAACACTACAGAGCGCACTCGCTACCGAAATCGTGACAGCAGCCAAGCGAGCGAGTATGAACACCAAACAAGACGGTCCATTCGCTAAGGAAGTCCACAAGTACTATCCTCACGAAAACTGGCATGGCGGCAAAGTCGACGATATCTGTGTTGTGGTGGCTGTGGTTAACGAGACTGCTCCCGCCACGAAGAGCAAGCTATGAAATCTTTTTGCCGCATGGCCTATGGCGCAATTTACAATAGATAAGAAGGCGACGCAACATATAAAGATGGGAACGCAAGCATTTGGTGATTTATTATCTTGGACGTTTGGAGTCAAAGTCACATAGACGACAGAGGGAGTGCCGCGGATTGCTTGAATTATGGGGTTGTGTATGGGCTGGCGTACAGAAAGGGGATCATATACATGCTTAATTAAAAAAGTCGCTCTGGTAATCAGGCATATCTAGTCGTTGTTCTCCTGCAGGATAAGTAAAAGTCCTTGTGATTTTCATTACCGAAATGAATACAGAATGCTGAGTTCGAAATTGTAAGGTGAGAATAAATATTAGGTCGATGATCATGTAATCTCTATTCATGACTTGCCCTGTTTTGTCAACAAGTCATGAACTGAAGTTGTTTCCATGATTAGTTGAAGTGCAGGGTAATTCTTGTGGATATAGAACCATAATCATGACATCACCAGCTCATGGTGTAAGAAGGGTCTTATTCCATGACCGAACAAGACAATTTTTTTGTTCAAGCAAATTCCAACAAAGCAACGTCAAATATGGCAGACATTTACATTGTATGTTCGAGTGACACTCGACTCATTTCCTCATGACTTACTCATATATCGACAGGCTGGTGCTATTGCAGCATTCACAGTAGACGTCTTGGTCTACCCTCTTGACACCATCAAGACTCGTATACAGAGTCAAGATTATATCAAGACATACTCAGACAGCTCGAAGAAGAACATATGGGCTGTACGGGGTCTCTATCAAGGTATTGGAAGTGTGGTACTGGCCACCCTACCAGCAGGTTCGTTATACCCTTGCAGATTGCCATGGATTGCCTTACTTATAATGCATAGCTGGTCTATTTTTCTCAACATATGAGAGCGCCAAACGAGTTATCGGCAATGCGACGCCTTTACCACAGCCTTTAGTTCATTCGGCAGCATCGGGTGTGGCAGAGATGGCGTCTTGCTTAGTCCTCGCACCAGCAGAGGTCATTAAGCAGAACGCTCAGATGTTGCAGAGTGATAGTCGTGGAGCAGCACGATCTGGATCGTCAACATCACTGCAGGCATTCCGCCAACTAGCCGGCGATGGTGTATCAAGGCGATTGTTTACAGGCTACACAGCACTAGTTGCACGTAATTTGCCATTTACAGCTCTTCAGTTTCCCATCTTTGAGCATGTACGTTCGACGTATTGGAACTCACGAGGTCCCGGAGACTCAAAGCCGGGGCTGATCGAAACGGGACTGGTGACTGGTCTAAGTGCCGGGAGTGCAGGCTCGGTAGCAGCGTTCATAACGACACCCAGCGATGTTGTTAAAACGAGAATGATGCTGAGTGCTTCGAACCAGAGTGAGAGCTCGGCAAAGGGCCAGAACGAGGTTGCAGCCAAGATGGAGGGGAAGCGCCCCAAGAAGGGGGCGTGGACGGTGTCCAAAAAGGTTTACCAGGAGAGGGGAGTGCGGGGATTCTTCCGGGGTGCGGCTCTGCGGTCAGGGTGGACGATGATAGGGAGTGGACTCTATCTAGGATCGTATGAGATGGCTAAAGTTTGGCTGAGAAGAGGGAAGCCAGATGCGGAAGATGATGGTGCGCTATAAGGGAGTGAGATGTGAGTCGGGTGTAGAACAGTTATACGACCATATTCTACGACAATGATATAATAGCC
Organism: Fusarium torulosum; assembly: GCA_900312805.1. NCBI lineage: Eukaryota > Fungi > Ascomycota > Sordariomycetes > Hypocreales > Nectriaceae > Fusarium > Fusarium torulosum. The sequence continues at coordinate 13,417 of ONZP01000414.1, forward strand.
ATTTTGTATTAATAGATATATAGTCATAATTAGTCTACTTATATGCCTTCGCATAGCTAGTGTACAATTAAAATTGTTCATGATAATATTAGATGTAAGTATGGTCAGAATTTTAGGATAATATACTTTAGTATACCTAGGTAAGAGTAGGGGGTATGTGACAACATGAGGAATCTATCAATCTGAAACGTTAGATTTCTACCAAAAACACTTGCAAGTAGTTTACGGATTCTATGACGACATGTCTAGCAATCTGCCCCCGATGTAGGGAGATCATCACACCAGATCGAAGATCATATGTCGACATCCTCGTGGCTTCTGACGTCTTCAGGAGTATTAATTACGTGCGATAGTTGGTGTGCTTATACAGAGTTTATAGTCATGAACTATGTCATTATATTCAGGCTTCAGCGTACAGTCAGATGGTCATTGGACTTGTACGTGTAACAAGGGTTTCTCACTTCCGGTCATACTCTAGTGATCTTGATACTGGTCGTAGTTTATGTTATAGTCAAAGATCCGTGGTTGGAGCAGTTGTCGCCATTTTAGCGCCAACCGCACATGTTACTGCATTTTGGCCTGCGCTAGTCTCACCTTTTTCTCCGTTGTTAAAGGTCAAGCCCAGAGACCCCTGGTTACACAAAAGTGTATTTCTCCATTCTCCACGTTTTCCTTAGAGATGCCGAAATCGGGGAAATAATACTTGTAGGGATATTCCTTCTAGCGGTGAAGGCATGGCTTCTTATTCAGAGTTTCTTTTGCTGTTTATAGAAACACCTCCCGGATTTCACCATGACTTGGCGAGAAGTCGCCATATATACATTTGCCTAATGTCTGAGACTCTGGTGGCATTGTTGGCAAGAGGTCTGAAGAGGTGACGGCCCCAGAAGACTTCAACCTCTAGAAGTCTCCCTCGCTTCTTTCCAAGATGAGGCGTAAAAACCTTCCAAGTCACGAATAGAAACCCTAGCTGACTCAGGGCAATAATCCTCACCGGTCTAGGCCTATGAGTGTCATGCCTTGAGACGCCCGACCATTCACACTAACAAGTAATTGCCGACAGGAAGACCCTTTGACAGTCTTCACCGACCCACATGTACTGCTTTGTCGTTGTCTGGCTCGGATGGTGTCATTTAGCACGTTATTCCAGGCTTGATGGTCTAACAGGTCGTAGAGAGTTCGTGTGACAATAAAATGCCAATGGTTCGCTGGTGCAGTCGTCTCGTTCTGACTCGTACTTCTCCTATATCAACCCCTCAAATTCCTGCTGTGTATTTAAAGCTCTTCAAGCAGACATAACTCCAAATCTTGCGTTCTTTACTGCAATTACTCGATAAAACCAATCGAGAAGGGTATTCCAAGCCGTTGCAAGAGTCACAATGGCAAGCGTTGGCGTCCAAACGGCTCCCGGAGCAGCACTCGACGTCTTCTCCAAGACAGCCGCTCAAGTCGATGTGCGAGAGCTTAGCCCAGAATTTGCCGATCGATATCTGGTACAATCGCCGTACACTGAGCAAGAACATTTGCTTGACCTTGAGACCCTCGACAACGAAAACACTCTCCTCGCAAAGGCGCTGGGTCAACTCCAGGTTCTTCGTAACGATTATGCGACAGCACTTTACACAGAATCCTTCAACTGGGAACAAGTCATCGACGAAGTGAAACGGCTCGCCATCGAGTCTGGCAAGGGCTTCAAGGAGACGTCATTTTATATCGTGGCTTTCCGGTCACGAATTAAGAAAACAACCGAATATGCTGACCTTGGCCGCCTTGACAAAGGGGCACACGCTGAGGCTGTGGCAAGCGGTGGCTTTCTGAAGTGAGTCGCAAAACTTTCATGTGCATGACTCTTGCGTATTAACACAGATAGGTACTGGTTTGGAGAGCCTGACTCAGAACTGGCGAACTTGGCGACTTGCATCTGGCGGTCGCGAGAAGATGCCAAGAAGGGCGGTACAGGTCCTGCTCATCGAAAAGCTGCGGGAGCGACTCGTTCCATGTATGCGTACTGGAAGATTGATCAGCATCGACTTATCATTCGAGATAACGTTGAGAGCTGGGAGATTATCCCCTGGCAGGAGTAAGTTCAATCAGGGCAAGGTTTAAATTTCATGAGTCTTTTTGCTTAGAAAGCTCATGCGGCGTTGGATAATTCGACTGAAGGTTTAAAAACAAGCTCTTGCTTTGAAATGCAGGGCCACAGAGTTCCACTTTAGGGATGGAGAGAAAGATAAAAAGCGACTGGCGTTTATTAGAGGATATGCGAGATGAGCTATGATAGATTTGATCAAAAGGAAAAGAACTTGATTCTATGATGTAACCCGAGCCTAAGCTGGTGACATGTTGTGAATAGGTATCGTGTAAATGCTGAAACCCAAGGACAACGTGCTATACAACACGATATATCGGAGTAAACCCACGGAATCGATCCAGTATAAGCCTGGCTCGCTTCGAATCGAGTTTACTGGCTATTTCGAGCAAGGAGACATCTCCTTTCAAGTCGTCTAATCCGCCTGCTGGTGACAAGTAAAGATAGTTACTCGGCTCTGCTCTGTCGGGCGTGGGATATATAATCTGCCGTAATTCACCGCCCCAACACCCACAGCCCACACAAATGGTACACGAACGAAAAGTTTCGATATTCCCACCTTCAGAGTCCAGTCCCGAGGCCTTGCAACACCACCCGCCCCTTCATCGTAGCGCCGAACCTCTCTCCGTCTCTCGCGGCCCCGTGAATATCTCCTCCGAAATTTTTGTCAAGATGGCGGACGCTCCCAACGATGCGCCTGCTGCTGCGCCTTTCCAGGCCGTTCAAGTCGAGGCTCTGGTGAGTTGAATATGCCCCACCTTTGAGACCCCCTCTTGAGGTGCGAGACAAGAGATAGGATAGGACTGACTTGAGTTTTTGGTATCTAGGTCATCATGAAGATCGCCAAGCACTGCTCTTCGGCTTTCCCCTCTGTTGCGACTGGAGCTATTGTCGGTATGGAGAGGGAAGGTCTCCTCGAGGTCACCAACACATTCCCTTTCCCTACCGTCGACCCCGCCACGACCGACAGCCACCAGAACGATGCCTCGCAGCTCGCCGCTGCTGCTCCCCGACAGAAGGGCAACATTCACTACCAGAACGAGATGATCCGGCATCTCAAGGAGGTCAACGTTGATGCCAACAACGTTGGTTGGTACACAAGTGCCACCATGGGCAACTTTGTCAACATGAACTTCATCGAGAACCAGTTCCACTACCAAAGCGCCAACGAGAACACCGTCGCCCTTGTCTACGATGCCAGCAAGAGCTCTCAGGGTAACCTGACCTTCCGGGCTTTCCGCCTGTCTCCCGCTTTCATGACCGCCTACAAGGAGGGCAAGTTCACAACCGAGAGGTAAGAACGATGCCATACATCGCTGCTGGTGATCAAAGGAAACTAACCAAAAACAGTTTGCAAAAGTCGAAGCTTACCTTCAAGGACATCCTCAACGAGGTCTCCGTCAACGTTCACAACTCTCACCTCCTCACAACCTTCCTCCACCAGATTCCCTCGGCTCCCATCAAGGGCGACATTGAGCAGCCCTCATCGCTGGCTGACCTCAACCGCAATGCTCTTGAGCCTCCTCTGTACCCCTCCATCGACAACTTGGACCTTGCGATCGACCCCTTCCTCGAGAAGACTTGCGATCTCCTCCTCGAGAGCATCGAGTCGCACTACACCGACCTCAACAACTTCCAATTCTACCAGCGACAGCTCGGCCGTGAGCAGACCAAGATCACACAATGGCAGACCAAGCGCAAGGCTGAGAACGCCCAGCGCGCTGCTGCCAAGCAGGCCCCTCTGCCTGAGGACGAGTGGCAGCGACTGTTCAAGCTTCCCCAGGAGCCCAGCCGACTGGAGGGTATGTTGAACGCGAAGCAGGTGGAGCAATACAGCAAGCAGGTGGATGGATTCACAGCCAACGTCAGTGCTAAGATGTTTGCTGTGCGGGAGGATCTGTTGCCCAAATAGATGGGAAATGGGCAAGAAGGTGTTCAAAAAGTCTCGAAGGATTTCAGGAATATGAGACGCTCAGTGATGGTTTGCATTGGCGGCGTTCCGGACAATGTGGAATAATATCGAGTGCTGGTCTAGATTTTAAAGCGTTGAGAAAGAGAGGAGCACTTGATGATCACATTATGGACCAGCCTGACAGTGATGGTGATGTTGAAGAGTCATGAAGAGGAGGACAAGGCTGCAGTGTTGGTCGTTAAAAGCAGGCTTCGTAAATAGCGCTTGCAAGCCAAGTTCCTCCACTATGAGAGTATTGAAACAATTCTAACGTTAAAGAAGTTTTATGGTGCTGTTTCTTTTGCTATTATTTCTTGAAAAAAGCTTCCATGATTAATCGGAATGTATCAAGTTTGTTATTGGCTGGTAGGTAAAGACAACGGTTTTACTGCTTGTTTGCCAGATATCTGTTTATGCTGCTGGTGCGTGAGATGCTCTGAGGAGGTCGGGTTATTCTCCAGCTATGCACGCCTAAAAGCAACACTTGACTTGAAGAGACACTCTATGATGAGCACCCTCGGATATAGGAGGTTAGTCGGTAGCTCGCAGGACGATCAATGACCCGTAGTATTGACGTGAAGCGGTGTTCGGCTTCCGAGCGGGGAATGTCAAGGGTCAGCGAAGCCCAGGATTGCATTGCTACGATGATACAAAGTTATGCATATCCAGCCACAGAGGGATCAATTGATCAACAAAAACGGTTCCTCTTGGACAGAAAGGATTGAAGTAACCTACCCACTCGTTGAAGCAGAAAAATCAACGTGGTGTCCGACTCGCTAGTACACAACAACGGGCTCCGTCCGTATTCGTACCAAGACATGGAGGAGCTTCCCATCATGAGAAAGCTCCTCTTTATTTTTTTCCTGTCCGGTGGGAACACGCAGTCCCTTAGGCCCACTCGGGTACCTTTTGGCGCTCAAATCCCCTGTTGAGGACCTGCTAGGACCTAGGTACCGTCACCAGGGCCGACCGACCACCCGCTTAAACGTGCCTTCCGTTAGCTACAGATCGACTCGAGTGCAATTCCTGGTTGCCCCGCCTCAAATGGCCTCAATGGCTGACGGTACCTCAGCAGAAAATTCTGCCCCTCATTTTGCCGTCCGGTCGCTTTCACCGCCCGCAGAAAAACCCCCCCTCCCCTTGTAAACCCCTCCCCCTCAGGCCCCTCCAAAGGCTCTCAGCCCGTAGCAGAAGTTCTCTCTGCCCCGCCCCATGTTATCTCGT
>ONZP01000415.1:0-20958 GCA_900312805.1 Fusarium torulosum
GCTCAGCCGATGAAGATTGCCTACCCGCTTTCTAAACCGTGACAGCATTTGTGGCCCTGATTGTCTGTATCCGTAATAACCTGCGTTTTGCAGGGCTTCTAACACTGTTACTCAACCACTGTCGACAAAGCTGCAAACAGCTAACTGCTTCAAGCTCTTCATAGTTGTCTGGTAAAACCGTAGAGGCCTCTTGCGCCTGAAGCTTATTCGGAAGAGAGTGTGGCTGCCAGCTCAACTTGACACGATATCTCAGATTGAGTCTGGGGTTTGCGACGCATGGATGCGCGCCGACGAAGTATTGCCGAATGACTCGCCATGTACTGCAACATTGCTGCTGCATTATCAGAACATCACAAAACAAAATCAAGCATATCCCCACAAATCGCCTTTCGAGAAGAGCTGGCAACGAGCTGAGCATGTTAAGCATGCTTGGGTGTTGCTTTTTTGAGCACTGTGCATCATCGAGACCGTTGAAATCGAGAAGCTGCAGGGTGCATTTAGACGCATCAGAACGGGTGTGGTTGGCCAGTGACATTGTAGGGATGTGCCTTAAACAGTCACTGGTTCTATCAGATTTCTTTGCGTTAATTATGTATAGCCGGTATCTGTAGGTAGGCAACACTTTGATGAGACCGTGCCGAAGACTTTTACCGCTCAATTCGCATGGCACGTTCAACTGGGCGAGAAATGCTTTCGAATGCTTGGCTGTGGTTAGACCCTCTGCAAGTATTATTTTAATGTCTGTGTTGTCAGAACACCGCCAGCCCAGCCTTGTTGTTTTAGTCAGAAAAACCACACGTCCCACGGACATGGAGTCCTTGCCGTGCTTGAATGCGATGTATGCCGGTGGACACCAAGGATGAGTATTTGGACCGTAATGCTCCTTCGGCTAAGATGCGCTGTCGTGTTGTTGGTTTTGTTGGGAAAGGCTGCTGAGAGGGCGACTTTTGCCAACAACTATCACTGTGACCCATCGACGAAGTCGATTTGCGAAGATCGAAAGGAGGCCGGGTAATGACTGGGACCCCTGGCAATGTTTTTTTTTTTTTTTTTTTTTTTTTTTTTTTTTTTTTTTTTTTTTTTTTTTTTTTTTTTTTTTTTTTTTTGGTTTCTTTTTGGAGCCGGGGATTGAAACCATCAGAGGGTGGCAGCACTTGCGAGAAATTCAACTGGGGATGATAACCAAACTGACAGTTTTAGGCGTCCATGTCGGCAACCACTTTATCACTCCCGATACTCGCACTGATCGACGAAGGTTAGCGGTTGGTTGGTTGGGCTGGCCGCTGGCGCACAATTGAGGCCAGCCGAAGTCGGATCTGAAAAGCTAAAAGGGCCATTCAGTCCACTGATGATTGATTGAGCCTGAGCGTAAGTTACGGAGTAGCTGTCAAAAACAGCCAATAACATGTACTCATTTCTCGGCTGGTAATACCCAACCAGGGACGATATGAAAGAGGCGCCTGTCATTGCTCATTTCACGTGAATACGGAGGACTGAGAAGACGGCGTTTCCCGAATAAGATCCGACGTGGGAGAAGCACGTTATCGTTTGCCTCTGGGCGCGGAGCCGACGAGCGGCTCAATCCTTTCTTTGTGGCCCTGAACTTGTTCTAGATAGACGGCTGAGGCGGTGTAAGAGTAAGAGGAAGTCAAGTACTAGAATTAGCAGGTACGGATACTGTAAGTGTAAGGTATCTATCCGCAGGGAAACCCCAGCGGGAGCGGGAGATTGCCCCGTTTTCCCGGTCTGTCGAATTCAACGATGCTTGGGAAAGATCCACCAAGGAGACGGGCGGGTTACTAACAACCTACCTGCCTGTCTAGAGAACTGCTGCATTAATGATTTATATTTCACTGCAACACTGCAATGCGAAGCATGAGAGGAATGCTACGTTAATCAATCTTTCCAAATCTCGGTAGAAGCACGACACGTAGTATATTCATCAAGGCCTGTGAACTACCCCGTACACTTGACATTGGATCACGAAGCGATAATGCGTAATTTCCATGAAATGGCGATAACTTGGACTCAATGTCTCATTTTTCTTCTTTTTCTTCATGACCATATCGACAGAAGAAACAAAGGATTACCTTGAAAGGGAGTTGCCTGCCGGGTGGTTCTTGGTCTTAGTTAAACTGACTAAACACTGAGGGTTGATGCGTAGATCTATATTTCCAATGACAACCAATACAACCCTGACGGAAGGAGAATCAAGGTCCTTGTGGATATTGTGGATGAGGAGAAAGCGCATATTCTCAGCGTCAAGCCTTATTGCGAGCAACAAGTTAATTCGGTTGCCCGAACAAGCATCAGAGACCAGAACGACTCTGTTGGTTGTCAAGTTCATGATAATTTGCGTAGCTAGCTCATCTCCATCTCCGTCCCGTGTCTTTCGGCCCCGAGCCCACAGTCCCGGTAACATTTACGACCATTAAGTAGAGTCCCAACTACGAATACGGCATCAAGGACCTAGAAGAAGAAAAGTCTTCGCAGAGCAAGCTTTTTCTTACTCAAGCAGGATGTTGCTGATTTAACTTAGTTGGTGGGATTCGAGATGCAGTTCGTCCGCCGCCTTGCATTCGCGCTCCACCACGTGTGTTCCCGGTCGAAAGAACGCGTCCGTTTTGAGTATGGTACACACATATACCTCAAGCCTTTTGATTTGCTGCGGAATGAAATGTTTAGCTTCAAGCTCAGCACGTTTCTGAGGCCCCCCGCTCCCGTTTAACTTCAGATCCACCCAGTCGGTGGCCATTGGATACCGGTTGTCAGATAAAGCTATCCGGAAAGCGATCAAAGCCCCCAATGGTGGTGAATCCTCCACAAGGCGAGGAACAGGTGGAGGGCTCCCCCAGCAGAAAACCCGTATAGGAAATGGCCATAAGACTGCTCACTACGTGGTGCTGGGTTTCAATCCTCCGTTTGATGGTGCCAACGCTGCATGTACCGTACTGCAGACTTGAGGGAGGTGGGATACTAACCAATAAGCACATACTGTATCGAGAGGCACAACGTCACAAACGTCACAATCGACGGATGCCATTGGGCAATACAATACCTCGGGGTATTGTGGATCGAAGTACCTGAATCTTGCAGCGTGTCCATCGTCCATCGCATGACCGACATGTACATCTAGAAAAAGCCAACTGAGACGGGTGCATCTGATCTGGTGCTGGTGCATTGTGTGGAAGCACGCCCGCATCCGAGCAACCATCGCCCGCAATCGATACTGTAGCCGCACACAAAACGCCCGCCCATTGTTTGAGGAAGAGGTGCCGTAAATGCAGGTCTCCAAACTATCATTGTTGCCCTCTGAAGGAAATGAAACCCAAGTTCAGGTGGTCACAAATGTAGGGAACCATGGATGTTTGATGAGTTGGCTGTGTAACATTGAAGCTGATATGCATCGATATCTCTCAACTTGATCAACCGCGCACCCCCCCCCTTCTCATCCCCGGCATATATCAGATATCGCCTGCTTGCCATACAGCATAACGCAATTGCAACAGTAGCAGCAGCAGCAATGGCAGTTCTGTGCAACCGAATGGCTATGTGCAGGACAAGCCGAGTGCCATTATCGAAGAGGCTGGATGGCTACATTAGTGCTCAAGGATAAGCTTGCCTGAGTGAGTGACCGCATATTAATAAGTTCCGTAGCGCAAGCGACATCAGGCCACCTCGCAAGCCCTCGTCGTGGTGAAGGGATGTTCTAGGCTTCTAGCGGTAGCCTGCCACGCCCTGATATTTTATTTCACAACCGATAGCCGACAGCCCACAAAGGTTCAAAGCTGGTGTTCAATATTCAACATGTGGTGGCTTACCCAAACAAGGCTTAGCACCTGGACAAAGGCACACAGTCGAAGCTGATGGTGGGCGAGGACTCACTACCAGTGGCTCAGGGCGGTCTCTGCCTCCAACCGTGCGCGGCGCCGCATCGTGGGGATCTCATGATCGCGTCCGCGTCAACGCTTAGGCTTCTGGGAATTCTGTCTCTCGGAGCAGGGGAGGCCCGGAGTGTGTTCGAGATCTGACCCCTGGCGACACTGAACGTTTCTACCGCCCTGTGTGATGGTATCTCCCAATAGGTTTGATCTAGTAAGCCCTGCGCCCAATCGCAAATAGGGAGTTTACTTGAATTGATCACTTGCTGACCACTCAGCATCGACAATCTCAGCACATTGAATCGACGATTTGTCTTTAGCGTTAGATCCCGGCCGTTGGAGCTTTCTCTGCTGGACAAAACGCCACGCATGCGAAGCGAAGGAGGGCTGGGCAACCACCTTTGGATGTTCGGTTTATGTGTTGAATATTATCGCAAGCTTCTATTAAACGTGCCGGAGATATCAGTCCGCGTTGTTTTAACATATGAAAGTCGTATTCCAATCTGCCCTTCGGTGACATGCAACAGACTGGGGGTGTCCACGAAGCTGGAACCACGCAGACAAGGTTTTCTTCTTTTTCTTGCATATTTTCCCTTGCAAACATCAAATATGGGTAGAGAGGTCAGTTGTCTTTCTTTTTCTCAGGCCGCAGAATATGCATGCAAGACTTTTAGTCCCCTGCTTCGGTTCATGTCTGCTATTCCCGAAGTTGACATCCCTGACTCGATATCAGGCAGGGGGTGCGTTAAAGGCATATGTGGACCTTGAGAAGTTGAAAAACACATGCCGAGGCAGTCACTGAAAGTCAATGTGCACATTACTTAACCTCTACATTCTTGAAGCAAAGCCGAGTATCACATGAAACTACATCCGGCACTTGAGACGTGCAGATAGCAGAAATCGTTCCATATTGCGGGACAGCACTGCGCAATGGTCAGCTCGACGAAGATAGGAATGCTTAGGTTACGGGCCGAAGAGGGAAACGACCGTTGATGACAGGTCTGTACACTACAGACAACACAGCATAGCGGAAGCACAAACCCGTCCCCTATCACATCATGCGTCTGAGTCCATCCGCGCACGTGTGTTTTCTTGTGATGAGGGATGGGCCATATTATGTCGGGTCGTTATGGACAAGTGCAACATGATATACCAAAGCCGAGCAATTCTCGTATCAGCCTCCACTGACCAAAACTCGCGTGGGCTGGCGGAAGATTTTGAATGTCAGCGATGCGATATTATCTCGTGCTCGATTTGGAGGAGGGTTCTGATTCGATTCGCTGGGTTCAGGGCATTCGTGGATTAAACACGGGTGATACAGATAGATGGGCCCATGGACAGGCAATGCTTGCACATCGGCGGCTATACATGCAACATGACAGCGCCGGATCGTGGGCGGGGCCTGCGGTTGCAGAAATTCCATTCCGTCCGGGGAAGCGGTTGCAAGCGTGCAAGGGATTTACGAATATGTAGGGATAGGAGGGCTAAGAAACGTATGACTCGCAGTCGTCGATGGGGCTGTGCCGCTCGATTATATCGAGAAAATGTCCCGGATCTGACCATGGATGTCGACTGGAAGGGAAGCGGGAAAAAGCAACAAGAAAAGTACGGATAGCCCTGTCAATGTCAGATCAAACCTCCTGATTCTGCGAGAAATGGAAGCACATATTTGCGCTGTAGCGTCATCATGTCTTTTTTTTTTTTTTTTTTAATGGTGGTGGGTTAGCTTAATGCTACCCAGAGTGTGCAAGCTAAGCCATATTGGACAAATTAGGAGCTGACTGCCGTAGAATAAAGCAAATGGGGCTTCCATCGGCACGGTAGATAGGTGGGTTCTTCTGGAACCAGGGGACCCAGGGGACCCAGGGGGAACACCTAAAGCACCTCGACTGGCTGGTAGGTGGAGGAGGCCTAGAAAAACTAGAAGCATTCCTTTTCCATTCATCCGTGAGGGCCCGTGTCAGAGTTTTTTTCCCTTCCCTTTCGCTGAAGCCATCTCCCTGAATATCCCTGAACATGTTCGGGTAGAAACGCGATTGCTCGATTGCACAAGTACAAGCGTGATTACGTTGGCATAATTCTCCGAGTCATACCAGGCCCATCATTGAACGACGTGACATCGGGGCACTACAGGAGGGGAACAGATGAGATGCAAGATGCCCAACAGTACAACGGCAAGAGTCAAATGAAGCGTGTGATTCAACTCATAAGCATGAATCATCAATATACTAGACACTGCCATCCATATGCTCCTAATCCAATTTCATTCACAGCCACGAACAGATGATAAATGTTACATAACGTAGTGAGCTTCATCAAAGACTTGCTCGAAAATTCGCAATATCTCACCCTACACTCATTGTAGTACCCAAAACCCCACGGATGTACGCACCTGATAGCCTATCGGAGTAATCACTTTCCCAATCCCTGAACAAGATCAGCAGCGATTAGCTCCAAAGCCATACTCTATACTGCATCCTTACGGAGGTACACATAGTCATACATACCAAGTCACACAACATGGCCGTTTTCGCCAGGATTGAGTATTACCTTTTATGCATTTGGCCGTGGGTATGCACTGATCATAGCAGTGAAGTCATGCATGGACAGAAGAGCGTTCGTTATAGTACAAGCCCTGATCCTCGTCGGCGACAAGACACCCTCAAGCAGTCAGCGGCACAGCCGATAGAATCCCAAGCGATTGGAAACTGCATCGTGAAAGCTATTGACCTAAAACATGGATAAGGTCCAGCTTACTAGCAGGGAGGCCCATGCCGTGCCATGCTATGGGCATCATCTGCCATCCTCGTGGCGCATAGTTAATAAACAACAGGACCCTGGCGGAGGAGATTAAGAAGTTCGTCAACGTCTAGAACAGGCCAGTGCTCAAACTATGGTTTCTAGCCAACCTTTAGGGGCTGGATCGGTGCCTTATCGATATTGTTGATATTGTTTCAGTTGAATCATGGGTTGCGGCATTGTCTTCACTGTTATCGCACAAGCCCATGCAGAACGTGAGTTTTTGTGAGTCTTTGGTAATGAATTATGTTTCTCCGTTGCCTTGTAACGAGGTGTTACCTCAAGTTCATAGCATCGGCAAATACACAAACGTCAAATCCAAACCCGTAAAGATTTGTGCGCTTTACTTGTTTTGTATGTTATTCTGGAAGGCCAGTGGGAATGGGGGAAATTTGGGGTCAGCCGAGATTGGAACATGCGATGGTCTGCTAGGATGATGCTGGGGATGGTAATGAATCGGACGACCGGGATGTACGACACGAAGATACAGTGATGGGTAATAGGGTCATACTATGTGCAGAGTCGCAGGCCACAGGATGGGAATACCGTGCAGCAGGTAAGAAGTCAGAGATACTGTTTCGTGGGCAGGTAATCAGATGTTCGTAGCGGCAACATGCATATGGACAAGGAAGGTCGTTGTTAAACACCACCATATTCATCATCATCATCATCATCATCATCATCATCATCAATCATCATCACCATCATCATCGTCAGAGGTTATACATAATGAGGTACTGCCATCCTGCGCCTACTTTGACCTGACTTGGCTCGGCTCTGGTTCGCAATAAGCAAGCAAATCCATGGTAATATTCATCGATGAGGTTGCATCCAAATCTCACCGGTTTGCCCGAATAAGAGCCATCTACGATCAATCATCGACTAAAATTCTAAAACATGATTAAGGACCCAATTGACTGTCCTTGCTGGGACCGCATCGGGTGGTTTGGCCTAGTAGAAACATCTCACACACTAACCTAGGTCAATACGTATCTTGTTCATCTCATCTCATCTTGGTTCATCAGAAGAGTGGAGTGATGATGATGGAGATGCCCACACACTATTCATCAATCCATCATGGCGGCGCACTAATCGAGGGCGTGTCTGATCTTGGAGAGATTGAGACCGCGGGCCATCTCAGCCCCTACTGCACCACCAATGGTCAACCCGCCAGACGGGTGCCCAATCTAGCCAGTCAACAACATCGCGTGGTGGCGGATATACTTAGAATACCATCCCTCCGGAGCCGCGGGGGGACAGTTCGAATTGGGTTTCTTCCACAGGGGACTACCTGCGAGGTACGCGTGTTGGAGTCCAGATAAGGTGTCGTCTGGCAGCTCCAGAAAGTTTCTTTGAAGTAAGATGGGAAAACAAATCCACCACCGTCTCGCAAAATCCTCACAACCTGGTCCTAGCTGGTTCTCGACTCCTTGCCCACTGACGTACCTGGCTGCGGTGCCGCCCCTCCAGCGGGCGGCCCCAATCTGGGTCTGGAAAGCGGCCCATCTCGCTCATCGCTCATCGCTCATCGCCCATCGCACATCGGCTGTCGTTTCGCCAGTTCGTCATCCTCGAATCCTTCGTAGGAACACCCGCACTGCTTTGTTTGTTACTCACTAGGTTTGGCCATTTGTGGCCCAAATCACCATCATCGTCACTCATCTCATTGTTTCTGAAGGGTTGGTCCCAGTTGAGATTTCCCCCAGCTTATCTGCTCTTCGTCAGCATCGTTCAAGTTTCTCGAGCCTTGGATGTTCATGTTACCACCTCATTCCATGTCAATCTCGCGCATCTCTCTTCTGAACCATCATAATGTTTCCTACTCTTTGCCCCTATTTACCTCAAGCTAGTGACACTGCACTCCCAGCCCCTAGCGCGTTACGGCAGGGCATGGAGGGCAATGTAACTGTACGGTACAGTTGGCAGGGGATGTGCTGGATCGAAATGTGATGTGTCGATGAAAGACAAGCTCTTGAGTCTTAACCCACCACCAGAATGCCAATGTCCAACAGTAGTGAAGGAAACGCTGCAACATAGCTCCCAGCCGAGATCACCATAATCCCCATATTCATCAAAGCAAGTAAGGTCGGATTTCTGACTGTCCCATCGATTCCATTTGCTGCGCTACGTTCACCATTTTGCATGACTGCTCAAGAATAGCCAAGCCCGTAGCTAAATATGCTCGTGTCTCTGCGGTAGTGCTCCGTACTAGCAATAACGACAAAAACTTCATTTTCCTAATTGCGTGGCATTGAGCATGGTCCAAGGATGTCTTCTGGTGCTGTTTGTGGACCACTAAACTCAGACCGCTGCTGACCCCCGGAGCAAGGGCCCCCCCAGGAAGTCGTACCATTTTGCAGAACTTGAGATTGGAGATCTCCAAAGCCTAGCGCTACTGCGACAGGCTAACGTCATGCCCCAGCCATTGGTGCAGAACTAGAACTTGACAAGGTCAATGTTTGAATCGACGGCAATTGTGAAGAGCACACAATGTGTTGCCGTGTCGTTGTTTCTCTTACCCTCGCGCAAAAAGACATAGGGATATTCGTCTATTTGGCGCATGGGGGAGACGGGGGCCTGAAGGTCCTTTATGCATACCGAGAACGATTATGGCATGGATGAAAGATGGGAGTTCCCCGAGATCTTGCCAGAAGTGAGATACAGCCCTAGGCCAACACCCATATGGCTTTCTCAGTCAGTCTTTTCCCCTTGTCTGCCTCATCGGTCACTGACGATCTTTGGTTATCCCCAAATGGCCCACCCATCCATCCATGATCGATATGTACTGCTCGGATCCCTACCGGACCTCCTCTCCCCACCCATACCGTATCGTAAACCGTCATGCCGTCGTGCCTCCTAGCCACTGGAAGCGAACTTGGATAACCCTGTCGGGTGGATGATACCCCTGCCCGCGACCGTTTCTCCCAGGCGTCACAAGCGAACGCCGCATCAAGAACGCTTGTTGAGGCGCGCTTGTTGATTGATTGATGACTGACTGATCTGTTTGTGATGTCTGATGCCTCTGGAGGACTGCGGGCCATGGGCTTGGCGAGGATTGGAAGATTGCTTATTCATAGGATCACAAACAGATTAGATGCGACACCGCTGGTTTGGTCACGAACATTGCCGGATTTGATCGACTGATCTGTATATGGATCTCCTACAAAGGACCGCGCCGCAGGTCCCTTGTGCTGTACCGGTCGATCCATGCACTTAAGTGAACTGACAGAACCAAAACCCTCCCTCACCCCTGTTGGAGGCTGGTACAGTGGTTGTTGCTGCGCTTCCCAATGCGCGTGCTATGTGATAGGTGTACGGAGTGCTGTATCTTCTTGATATGACTGCCTGACTGTCTCCTTAGCCCGATGGCAAGGCGTGAGCTGGCTGGCCAGTTCTGTAGTTCCCCATGTCTGTTTGTCCAGCTTGCCATCCAGCTGCCTACATTGTTGATCGGTTAGGCTTAGATTGGTGCGTGCTGCACTTCTGGTAGGCCACAGTACGGAATCCTCGTTAGGAATATATGACATTTGGGGCGCCGATCTCACATCTGGTCCCCCGTAACGCACTGCAGCTTTGTTGGTGATTTACAGGTGGTTGTGGTTGTGATTGTGGTTGTACTGCCTGGGGGTTCACTTCCAGGTATACCTGACCTTCCTTCCATGCCTTCCTTACCTTGGCCTGGCTTGGCTTTCATCCTGCCCCTTCCGCTCTTGCCTTTTGTGTTTCAACCTCTCCATCTTCCATCCTTTTCCCACCTCCACAATTCCGAGGCAACAAAGCGAGATAACCGACGCTTTTCTCCTGAGAAACCTCGATCTTCGATTTTCCCTTTCTCATCACTCAACCTCTATCCACGTCTTGTTCCGCACTGTCACCCGACGCTGACTCAAGCGCCTGCAGAGACACAGCCGTCCGCAGCAGCAGCAGCAGGATTTGTCCTTGCCCGCCATTCTAGTGGCCCAGCGCTGTTCGGCTCCGTGTCTGTGTGTACAAATAATTATTGCACTATCTTTTTGCGAGTCAATTCATCCCTGTCTAGTCACTCGACCAGAAGACACAACAACTTAGGGGAAAGGAAGAGAAGCAGAAAGAAAAAGAGAAAGAAAGAAGGAAAGAGAAACGAGAACGAGATTCAATCAAAGTGTCATTCGCATCATTGACATCGGAAACAACAACAGTCACCCATACGGACAATCGCGGAACCTCGTGCACGACATTTGCCTGTGAGCAATTATTACGGGTTTTGGTCAATCAATCTGATATCCCGTACATTCCAGCACGCGACTTGGACCCTATTCCACACAGCGCGACAGTCGTTGCTCACGTTGTATCAACCCATCGAATTACAACCAAAGCCACCTACCTCGATTGGGTATTTCAACATTTGCGTTGCTAGCTTCGACCTTGTCGCCAACAGGTGCAATCCAGTGTGTGGTCTCTTAGGTCCACCCGTCTATTCTCTCTGGCTGCGCTGTGCTGTCTTGGGCCAAGTTGTGCGCTACGTTCCCAGACCCCGGCCATTGGTCCCAGTTCCGCGGCAGTCAACCGCCTGTTGAGTTTGCGCTACTCTTCATTCTCGCCTTGTGTCTTCAGAAGACGAGCATCGCAATCAACCAGACTCGTTCCTACTACACCTAAGGATTATTGGTTCTGGCGCTCCCTCAATCGGCCTTTGAACAACCAACCCAAGCCCCCAGTTTTGCAGCCCCTGCCGTTGGCGACCAGAACAAACCCAATCCCACCAGGGACAGGACCTCTATGTAGGTGGAACCCCCTGCCACTGTCCCGCTCAGCGCCACCACGAGGGTCCTGGTTGCTTGTCCATCGCACGCCAGATCTATCCACCCCCCCCCTTGACCTGGTCTGGTACATGTTATTTGTTTCTTTTCTTCTTGGCCTCTTTCATTTCGCCTCATCGGTCCCCTCCCCGTTTTGACACCCCATTGCCAACCTTCACCTGAGTCCATTGTCACATCTCTCATCCTGGTCCCGTGTTGACCCCATTCCTGGTCTCTTCAGTTCCTCCACCACCGGAACCTCGTTCTTTACCACCCCCCTCCCCGTGTATTCGTACTGCTCTTTTCCTTAACTCATCAAGCACCCCCCAGCCGGATCTAGCCAGGTCAGATGCATCTACGGCCTTAAAAACTGTCCCAAATCATCGTTAGTAATTACCAGATCCGCTATGGAAGCGGCTGACTCTGGAGCCAGGCAAAGGTCCGTATGAAACCCAACTCAAAAGTATTCATATTTCTGTCTGCCCCTCTCATATTAACACCTCTTCTCCTCTTATAGCCGTCACTCTGCTACCAGCTCGGAACATCAACTACACCACCCACCCCAATCCGAACAGCCATACTCGGATCATCGACATCATCCTTCCTATTCGCGGGACATCATCGACAGGCCGTCGTACCGAGAACCCCCCGCCATGGCAACGGCAACTCTCATCAATCCGTCCTCCCATTATCAACCTCAACCGCCTTTCTCCAGCTATTCTCAATCAAGCTCGGGCGCCGCCAGTATTTCCAACATGATTTCCTCAGTTGAACCTCGAAAGCCAGCAGACGATCACGATCAGTCAAATCGCCAGTCGCTCCCGTCTATCTCGGAGGTTATCCAAGGCACCAAGCCTGGGCCGTATCCTGTTGCGCATGTACCTGGTCTGCAGACTGGCTCGAGCCTGCCATCGCCTTTCGCACCGGCTCCTCGATCGTTCCCAGAGGCTGAGAAACGCTCGTCTCCTCAACCTCTGCACCCGAACTCGTCCTTCCCTCGACAGGATGGCTTACCAGCATTCGCCGACTCGCCTCATCCGCATTTCAACAGCCGACCCTCGCTTCCTTCTGTTTCTGACCGCCGCCAGAGTCCTTCAGGCAAACCTGATATGCCTCAGCACCACCATCACCCAGATCAGAAGCTTTCTGAACCTCACCACCCACTCAACGGCGTCTACGCTCACCCTCCTCCACCGCCGCCACCTCCTCCGGCTCCTGTCGCATATCAACCTGGCCAATTACCCGCAGGACAAATGCCTCTCCCTGCGTATCCTATATCTCCACGACATGCAATGCCACCCCATGCCCCCGGACCGTACGACCCAAGAGCGCCTCCTCGTGTGGAGGAATCTGACTATGCTGCCCGAACTAGATACGAAGCTACAGTGGATAGGCATTTTGAGAGCTGGAGCTACCAGGACTCTCTCAGTCGAGTAAGCTTTGGCGCTTCTTTGTTGCACCGATGATGTGGTGTACTGACTTCTCTAGATTGGCTCATCATCCCGTACAATCTTTAATTTTGCAGAAGCCTATAGTCGAATTGCTCAGGAGCAGCACGGAGCTCACCCCATACCAGCTCGACTACCTACGGAACGAGAAGTCAGCGACATGCTCAGCAACATCGAGCACGTTAAGCAATCTTTGGAACAAGTGCGAGACCTGGTGCAAACTTCGATCCAGAACGAACGCGCCCGAGAAGGCGCCAAGATGAAGGGACCATACGATGAAGAGCACGACGTAAGCATGTATGGTGACGGAATGAAGCCGCAATACGGCATCGCAGAAGTTAAGAAAAGACGAGGTGTAAGTTCACGAACCTGACGCGGGATGGACTTGAGACTGACAAGAAAACAGCGCGCTGCCCCTCCAGGACGATGCCATAGCTGCAACAGGATTGATACACCCGAATGGAGGCGTGGACCAGATGGGGCCAGGACACTCTGCAACGCTTGTGGACTACATTACGCCAAACTCGAGAGAAAACGTCAACTTGAGGCAAGGTCAATCCGCCCCAAACCCGAAGAGGCTCATCGACAATAAACCTTTCTCGGACCAAAACACATTATTTTGGTGGTGGCAGCAAAATCTCAGTCCACGACCTTACGATGCAGAGATTCATTCGGATGACAACACTTGAGCCTGCTTGAATACAGCGTGACTACACATATCCCACGCACACATATTCGCAAACATTCACGTTTAATAATACCCGACTTCTATTTTTTAGGACGGCGACATTCCGTCGTTCTTTGTATATACGTTATTACAACTCGGACACCTAAGGCTTTGAGCAAGGACCAGTGGCATATCAGGCGTTTGTTATTTATGGACACCCACACCGTTCTTATTTGGTGTAACCTTTGAATTTTTTCTAGGGGTGAAGGGTGAGGTTTGAATTTCTAGACAAAAGAGATTTCTTGGGCCACTCGACAGTGGGGAAATCACTGAGATCAGTGGGAGACAGCAGAGAGCAATCATGGTGCAGAATCACCAATTTGAGGTGGTTACCTGCTTTGTAAGGAGAAGGTAGATGTTGAGTTATTATTATATGGGATGTAGTGGCAAGGAAAACTATAGTGAAATAACGGCATGTTTCAGAGATGGAAGGTCTTTGGCATGAGGAGGAGCAAATTGGAGGAGCCAAAGAGTTGGGTCTATCGTTGGAAGCAATGCCGACAATGGCAGGGTATTAGGGATAGTTGAAGAAATCACGAAGTGGTTATGTCAAACCTCAAACTCAGACTCAACAAGCATACACCATCTCTGGCTATGGAATTGTGATATTCAGTGCTAAGTGCCTAAGTAAGCCGATGCATGCCACGGGAATAAAATTGATGATTTGCCACTTGGGCACCGAGACTATTGAAAGATTGGCGAGGCTTGATCATCTAGCCATGTTTGGCAGGTGAAGGTTAATCAAAGGCCTTTGTGAGATAGGCCTGGAGCTATCTCGACCGCGCATAGAGATCTGCAAAAGGTGCATTTTGGAGTCACTAAGGTAGGTACAACAACAAATTATTTGTTTCACTTGAATAGGAGATAGATGGGATGTACAGTATAACAAGACACGCCATCTCGGACTCCCCAGTAGGACTCGATACTTCAGACTTCAGAGAGAGAGGTCTTATCTCACCCATGTCATGACTGGACTGACGGCCTGGGAATAGCGGGTGCCAGCTCATCTGCGCGGGAGGTGGCTTTTAAAACAGAGCCAATCTAAGCTTGTGCAGTTCAACAGGAGCAGAGTAGGTAGGTAGATAGGGGAGGGTTACACAGAGGAGAAGAGACGAGGACGGGCTCGGGAGGCTAATCAAGGCACGAGCGGGAGGTGGGAAAAAGATGGGAGATGGGGGAGACGGAGACGGAAGACGGAAGATCTGACGAACGGGTAGCTTGCTTGAGCTCATCGGACACGGGAACGTGCGTGGGGATGTGCCTGTGTAAGTAATCGCATGTTTATGTGTGCGTTGTGCGTTGTACGCTGTGTACGCTGTGTATTGTGCTGAGTTGTTTGGTGATGGTGTTGATATGTCGTGTAACTAAGCAAGACTCGGCTGCAGGATATGACTGTCTCCATGTTAGGACCTTGATTGCGTTAATTCATATATATAATATTTAACTACTCCTTATGCTCCCTAAACATAATCATGGCTAGTCATTGTAGATATTCAATTAATTAATATCAACCACACAAGAGGCTAACTAAGGCCGATCCTTTGTAACAACACCATACACAAACATATCTCGCTTACTCACTTATACAAACGAAACGATACATGTACCAGAAACGAACAACCAAAGACAGTGAAGCCATCCCCAAGAAACCCGACCTGATCAGACATGTCTTGTGCGTTTGGGTAGTTCAGGCATCAAGATGGGCGATGCAGAAGAGTACAAGAGCTCGTATGGGTCGTTGCTTGTGTAACTTGATCAGAAACATGGCTGCAAGCACACGATCTGCGCATCTTTCCAAGATCCTTTTCCCTGGTGCTCCCTCAAAAAAGGAGGAGAAACAAGGGGGAGGGAAGGGTTTTTCTTCTAGTAGTGGTACTGTGGCACAAAGGAAAGGAATATAGGTAGGTAGATACCTAGGTAGGCATTAACTGTACAATGACCAATGTGCTTTGGATAACATCATCAACTCACCTTACTTTCTGTATCACAGTGACACGGCGAGAAGAAGAACAAGAACAAGAACAAGATGCTTCTCGCATGGCCGCGTGTCTGCAAGTGCTTGGCTGGTTCCTCTCCTGTCGTGTTACATGGCGTCACCTGTAAGTATCCATGTGGCTTTTCTCCCCGCCTGTATAAAACCTATGGTCCAAGAGTAGTCTATATCATTGCATTGTAGAACCCGCTGCTTTATGGTGAGGCGCTGGGAGGCTCTGGCAGGTGGCATGCCAACCATGTGTGCTGTGCATTGCCGTGAGACCTACACTACATAAGGTTCTGCTTGTTTTCTTCACGCCTGTCTTTTATACAGTATAGTAGATTAGTACTATTAAATCACTCTGCTACGCTTCTTTAAGGCTTTCAGGGATAGAAGGCCTCAGATTTGATGCATGACACAGGATCGATTCTCAACCTACAGACGTCTTGTTCCGATCGTCAAAATCATTGAGTCACACAAAGCACAAAGCATATATCAGAGACAAAAGTAATGCATCAAAGCAGCGTAGCAATCATAGCTCGCGGTTCATTTCATCGATCATACATAGGTATCATTAACCTCCTCTCTCTTGCTCTTTCCTCGTTCCTTTCCTTTTGATGTTGGTACAAAATAAAGCACTTATTGCTGACGCTTCTCAACACCCTCACGGCCGACGTTGCTCAGGTCGACCTCCTCACCCTTGGTGGCGGGCTCACGGAGGCCAGACTGAGCGGCGGCGTCGGTGCCGATGTGACCCTCCTGCTTGCCAGAGCCAACGTTGACGGTGCTGGCATCAAGGGAGTTGAAGTCGGAGGCCTTGGGGGGCTGGTCGGGGAGAGGGAGGTTGGCCTGGGTCTCGGCGATCTTCTGGTCGTTGGACTGAGTCATTTTGATTGATTTGCTGAGAAGGATTGTTAGAATTATGTTCTGATGGTGAAATTGTACATGTTGATTTGACTTACTGGTTTGGGGAGTTGTGGTTGTGGTTGTGGAGATGTTGTAGACGAGTTGATGAGTTGATAATGATGAAACTATCCAGCTTCCCAAAGGCCTTTTATTATACTCTTCACAGAGCAAACATCTTCTCCATAATTACACCTCTTCCCCTCCAAGCAAACACAGAATTTGGCAAATTTGACATCACGATGCCTCTTGCCCATTGACGTCAATCCGTGACGTCAATGCTACCTCACCCGTACGTAAAGCTCCGGTCTCTTCCCCACAACAATCTTCATTTCATGTCTTCTACGAAGCTTCTGACACATTCTGCACCACAAAAACATTACTCGACCCACGACAAGTGAGATCGGGGATCGACCCCTTGGGCAATAAAGAGGAGAGACTACAGGGAACATGACCAAGGCTATGTTGTCACTGCTTTCAGGTACCAAGCAGTACCAAGCAGCACCAAGTCAGTGCCTTGGTTGATCTGACTCGAGAGGGGCGATGAGGATGAAGGGGTCATGCAGCACGCGACATATCAATTCTCACTCACCATGGCAATACAATAATCAATGGATCAATGGGTAAAAGGAACAAGAAATGCGCATCTTACTAAACTTAGATCTCGTCAGACCAAACAAGCGCGTCCATGTACAAGCCGAACCAAACCCGAGCCCGGCGCCCAAAACGCCTCAAGTGCAATGCAGTGCAGTGATGTGATTGCAAGCAATATCGATATCCAACATCCAACCCTTCATGACGTTTCAGCCCCCACCATCTCAAATGTGGTTCTCTTCCTCTGCAAAGTTGTCTATGTCCCTTACGCTACTCGTCGATCCGTCTCCGCAGATGTCGCTTTCTCTCCAGCATCTGGGTTGAGGTAATCTGCGTCCTCAGCCGCTTCGTACTCGCCAATCAAGTCTGCAACAACTTGACGTGCCTCGTCAAACTCGTTGAGGTTCTCTGAGAACGGTGCCGTCTTCTTGTATCCTTCCATAAAGGCGTTGCGCTTGCGCATGCCATCGTACTGTCTCAGAATTCTCTTGAATAGCTGTATATTTAGTCAGTATGAGTTCATCTGTATAGATCAAGAAGATATGTTGCATACCGTCGCAATGCTTGTGTGATTGGCGAGCATCAGGCCGCTTACGCGATGGCTCATGGGGATGTACGGACTCCTCTTTGTCAAAGCAACTTGGATACTCGCGGGTCCCCAAGGAATAAATGTAGCTAAACGTCGTTCTCGAATACGTAGCAGACTCTTGTGAACATCCGTCGGATCAACTTCACCCTGAATAACATTAAGAATTGAGATATAACAACTCTTCTTGCCAGGAACCGTAGACACCATGCGGTTCTTGGGTTGAAGCAGTCGTCGCATCACGTCCAACACTGTTGTCTTGCGAACCGTCTTGGCTTGCTCAACCTGGTCACCAGTGAATGGCGTGTAGGCAGTCATGAGGAAATGGCACCTAGGTGTTGGGATAAGAGAGGCTAGAATGCTGACAAGATCGTTGTGCATGTAACCGGGGTATCGTAGAGTTGTTGTGCTGGCCGACATCACGGTAGCGACCTAGCAATTGTTAGTACCTTTACCTTCGTCTCACAACACAATTTCAGATGTCTCTTCCACTTTATCTTGTGGCAAGAAACCTAGCCAAGATTGTAGTTACTCACCAGTTGGTTGGTTTGTTGGAAAGACGGCTCCTGAACGTGCAGCCGGTCAGCAGCAATGTGCGATAGAGCACCGTTGTCCAGAACGACAACCGAATCAGCATTTTGCGTCAATCGTCGCATAGAAAGGATACTGTTGTACGGATGAACAACGACATCGCCCGAGTTTGTCGTGTCTGGGAAGACCGAGTATGTCTGGATGATCTTTTTGGGAAATCGATCGTTGAGCCTCTCAAGGAGGAACGAACCAAGACCCGATCCAGTTCCGCCAGCAATTGAATGCAGCATCATGAAGCCCTGGTACACCCAGGGTCAGTGGATAAGCCCTTGATATGTAGAGTATGCTTACCTCGAGGGAGTCACTGCCATCGGCCTCGCGATCAATCATCTCCATGATGTCCTCATACACCGCCTCACCACTCTGGTAACCATCACCCCAGTTGTTGGCCGCACCTACACCATCTTTACCCACATAGAAGTTCTCGGGGTTGTAAATGTTCTTGTAGGGCCCTGTCTGGATACCGTTGATAACCTGCAAAAGCTGCTCAGCACTCGATCACCTCGTCAATATCGAATCGTGAGGACGCACCCTCGGTTCCAAATCGATCAGAATAGCTCGGGGGATATATCGCGTGTCGTCGCTCTGGTAGTAAAAGACATCTTTGCGGTCGCCACCCTCGGTCGCAAAGTCCTCGAGGTTTCCATCTTGGCTGATACCATGTTCCTGGCAGAGCTGTTGCCAGAACTGGCTTCCAACTGTGCGTACGAGTAGAGTCAGCGAATGTCATCCCATACATGTCGCATATATGATCGAGGGGTAGACAAGAGAGGAGGCTTGGGCGGCTGGTAAGGGTAGATGCAGTGTGAAGCTCGGTGACGATGCGATGGAGGGGGGGTAGAACTAACTGCTGTTGCCGCACTGCCCGGCCTGGATCGTGATGATTTCCCTGTCAACTGGATGTGAGTATTTGTATTGAGCATATTTGTACAACAGGGGCTGAAGCTACCTGGGCATTGTCAAGGGTCGATCAAAGGCTGGAAATGGAAAAATATGTTGTTTTAGGGCCAAATCTTTTTTTGTTCATGCATCGTCTTGGGGAAGTTGACGCGACGCGTGCCGCACCTGCCCTGAGCTTCCCGTTGCTGATCCCCGCCCCCGCGTTTCACATGAGCCTTCAGTCTCTATCTTCAGCCTCAAGTGATTGGTGTTATTTTCTATGCCACCTAAAAATCCTACCTCTTCAAGTCTTTAATACTAAAACCACCTTGGAGCGGCAACACTAATAATTAGTTTTTGTATATATTCTCACCACCAAAACACAAAGGCCACACCTGAAACCAATCCGAAAACATCTTATCAAAGCAACTTTTGTTGTATTTCTTACAGTGGTCAAGTCAATTTTTGTCTGCTTGAGCTCCCCCCACGACACTGCCAAAGTGATCTCCCCAGTGAAAAATAGTATAAAACCTCGAATGCTTATCAACGCCCGCAATGCTGCTCCTTGAACCTTACCTTTCTATGTAAGCACGCAATAGTGTGCTTCTAATATACTATCCCCAAATTCTCGTCCCTATCCGCATTACTTCTTGTTGTGAACCTTGTTCTTCTCCAACGCATCTGCTAGCTCCTTGGCCATATCCGCAGTCTTGACCTGGATCATCCAAGTCTCAAGTCCGTCGCCCTTTTCGTTTGAGGTGGTCATCTTAACATACTTCTTGTCTGCCTTGTATGACATATCGGCCAAAACGGCTCGGTTCATGGCAATGTGTCCACGGGGTTCTGCTCGCAATAGCAGGCGCACAGCATTCGTCTCCTTGTGCTTGAGCAATCGAAGAGCTCCCACACCCTGTGTTGACCATGGACTCTGCGACTTGGGCTTCTTATCATCCGACTTCTCTCCTGCCGGCACAAACTTCAACACCTTTGCTCGTACATCGTGCATAACATCCTCGTCCTGTTCCAGGTTCTCGGCCAAGTTGACCTGCTCGTGCTTCTCGCCATCTTCATCGCCTCCGGCGGCTCCTTCGGCTTGGGCAGATGGTTCCGGGGTCCCGCCAGCTGGTGTTGTGGCCAGGCTAGAGCCTCCCCCAAGACTGAACGGTGTGTCTACACCCGTCGCTTTAGTGGGGCGATTTTCCGGTGTGGAAAAGGAGACTTACTGGTCCCGGTGGTAGAACCACCAGCAGGCGGTTGGAGGTTGCCGTTGCCAAAGGCCGGGGCGGGCTGGTTGGATCCGAATGTTGGTGTCGAGTTTTGAGCTGGCGAGGCTCCTGTGAAACTGAATCCAGGCGCTCCAGTGGAAGCAGATGCGCCAAAGCTGGGGGCACCGTTGCTGTTTGCTCCAAAGGATGGTGTTGGTGTGCTGTTACTTGAACCTCCAAACTGGAAGGGGCCAGGACCTCCGGAGGGAGCCGTAGATGCGCCAAAGCTGAACATGTTTCCAGATGCAGCGGCAGGGGCAGGACCAGCATTTCCTGCGTCTGCTCCGTGGGTACCAGAAGTGAAGGGGTTGGTGAATGATGAAGAGGCCGAGTTTCCACCAAACTGAAACCCAAATGATTCATTGGCGGACGAGTTTCCTCCAAATGACGAGCCTGCGTTATTAGCAGCAGGGGTGGATGAAGCGGCGCCGAACAGAGGCGTAGAAGAGACAAGAGCAGCAGCACCCGCGCCAAATGAAGGAGCAGCAGAAGTGTGTGAGGCACCACCAACGCTCAAGACGGGTGCGGCCGA
>ONZP01000416.1:0-13126 GCA_900312805.1 Fusarium torulosum
GCTTTTTTTTTAAATTTAGCCGATAATTATATATTTGCCAGCTGCCCTCCGATGTATCTTTTCTTATTAATCCTTTGCCATATCATCACGCAATAAGACTTCCTCTTTGGTATTATATATTCTTAAAATATCTAACCTCTATAATAATAAGGCTAAGAATAATTAGAGAATAAAGATAGCTAAGTTATATTATAAGTATTATAAATAATAAGGATTTTATCCCTAAAAGGGATAATATTTTAACTTATGTCCCTTAGGGCGGATATACTATTAAGACCTAATAGGCTAACTTATAAGTTACTATCCATGCTAATTATAGTTATAGTAGCATTAGAATAAATAACTCCTATTAACTTTAATTACTCAGAAGCAGCTATGGGATGATAATAAGTAATATAGAGTATATTAGCCCATAGGTACCACTTATTAATAGCCGTGGTCAGATATATAATATAAGAAATAATTAGCAATATAAAGTCAGAGAACTCTAGGGTATCTAAAGCAAAGGGCTCTCTCAGCCTTATAAAGACCTGTAATATATTATTTAATAGACTTTAATTACCATAGGTATAACTTAGCGTAATATAAGGACCTGATGTATAACCGGGGATAATACAGCGGCTCTACATATTAACTAACTAAGCAGGTCGAGCAGGCCATATTTTAAGAGGGTTTTCATATTCATCGCCATAGATCGAAACGTATCTATACTTCCATTTCTTAACCATTTCGATATCAGCCCAGTCCATATCCAATAAGCGCCCATTACCTAGATGACCAGGAATATTATCCTTTTTCACCAGTAATAACCTCCAATTATGGCCTGCCATGAATATGGATTGGCGGATAGTCCTGCTGAGTCCTTTTTCCAGTTTCTCAAACCCAAGGCCATAGTGATTGAAGTATTGGAAGTCAGGGTCTTTCGACCGGAGATAATCGACGAATATTTGCACGAGCCCCTTATGATTCGTGCAGGTAGTTGAAAGGGCTTCTTCGTAGGATCCAAGATTCACTTCTGGTGCAGTTTCAGGATCTGCGAATTGGTGCTAGATAGCTTTGAAAGTTGAACAGCTGGATGTCCATTCTGGGTAGTAGATTGCGGACTCTGAAGGTCCAGGCAATGTAGCCATTATCTACCGGGAAGAAAGAGATATAATATTAGGAACAGAGGATTTGACTTGTATCGTATGCGGTAGTGTGTCGTGTTCGCCTGACCCTCACTTACGTCGACAGTTGCATGCTTTGATGAGGTAGGAGGGGAGATAAGGAGGAGATTGTTGAGAAATGTAGATAGCGGGACTGCTTTTCAAATCGCTTACCCCGCTTCCCCGTTTGCATTTTGGGCTTTTATTTACAGCATTGTCTAGTAAGCCGGTAACCTGCATCGCCAATGGAACTGCAGACAGATCTGACCTCGCAGTATGGCAAGTAATGTAGCATTGCATTGTCAGGTTATGGGCGCCCACCCCGCATGTGTCCTTAGGTTACTAATTGACGAATGATCCACACTGAACTAGGCTATCGTGTAGGCCAATGCTTTAGATACTGAGAAACAACCTGAAACAGCTCCTAGTCTCTTTTATAACGGATTGGAATAATGCTCAACTATTGAAAATAGCATGATAGAAATCCACTGATATCACAATCAAACGAGTGCCCAAGACTGGATATAAGAACAAACTCTTCCACCATTTACATCAACAGCCTAGGTCCATCTAACTCACAAGTGAAAGATACCACCAATGCCATCCAGAAGGGAATTGCCAAAGTCCTTAAACGCATCTCCAAGTGATTGAAATGCTTGGCCTATTTGATCAGCGTTGAAGCCGATTGAGCCCAACACACCGTTGATCTGATCAACACTCAAGCCGTATCCGTCTTTCAGGGCGGTAGCTATCTGCCCAGCGTCGTTTCCAAACACCCCTTGCAGTGCTGAGGCCACCTGTTGACCGGTATACCCGACTTGCTGCATAGTCCGCGCGATATCTGTTCCTGCCATGCCAAAGGCACTCTGGAGGCCCCTGGCTATCTCTGCAGGATCGTTGCCGAACACACTTTGGAGTGCTCTGGCCACGTCTTGACCTGTATATCCGACCTGCTGCATGGCCTGGGCGATGCCGACTCCTGTCATGCCGAAAGCACTCCGGAGACCGTTTGCTATCTCATCTGCTTCGAAGCCAGCGCCCCTCATGGTGGAAGCTACCTCGCTAGCACTTTGGTTGAACGCATTTTGCAAGACGTTTGCAACATCATTAACCCCGGTGATGACCTCCTGCTTGACCTTGTTTGCCCACACACCAGCCTCATTTAGCAGGTCGCCAAATATTTGCGCGGCATTGTCCTCAATATTTTTCACAATGGCTGACAGCATATCGCTTACGCTTTGAATGTTCACATCAACTGTGAAGTCGCCGAAGTTGCGGGTTAAACCCTCGAAGTCGAAGCTGCCTCCGACGCTGAGGACAATGTCCGAGGAGCTTGTGTTGAGCGCGAAGTGTGCGCCGACCAATGCTTCCAAGGGAATGGAGCCCAGACTGACTCCACTGATCGAGGGCAGGGAAATGGTATCATTGATGCCGAACTGGAACGCGGCGCTCAGGTTGTGGAAATCGGATACTGTGCAACTCATATTCGAAGTGAGCAACCCACCAAAGCCCACTTCGAACGCAATGCCGCTCGAAGTGATATCGGCTTCGACGTGCAAATTCTCTACCTCGAATAAACTCACAGCACCGTTGAGGTGTAGGAAGGGCGAGGCCGTCGTCTGTATCTTCAACACTGGACCACCAGGCACCACCAGCTGCTTCATCGTTGAGTTTTGAAGCGCCTGCTTCTGCTCCGCCTTGATGAGTAGCTGGTTGTTCTTGATGGGATTCCCATTGGCATCCACCTTGATGGAAACGCCGGTGCCATCTCCCTTAATGGAGAATATACTGCCGAGCGACAGAGGGGCCATCTCGATATCGGCTTTGACCCCGTTGGTCAGGTCAATTTCCACGTCGCCGTAAAAGCTGAAGTCAAAGATCTCAGCAGCTGCGCTGAAGCCGTATCCCATACTGGAGAGCGTTCCGTCAGGCAACGCGACAGGTTCCATGGGGTTTTCAGACCATTTGAAGGACAGATCAGTAAATAATACCGGTACGTCCACAGGACACGGGAGGTCGGTAAAGACTGTAAACACATCCGTCAGGTGCATCTGGGGTATGTAAAAGGAAATGTAGAGGGGGTTTGGCACCTCCTCTATCACCTGGCACACAACTACGAACTTGTCGTCATTGAGGGCCACCAGGGTATCAGTGCCAGGTTCGCCGATGTGCAGTTGACCCGACAAGCCAATAACTGCGCTCGGCGGCTCGAACATGATACCGATACCCACGCCAAACGTGTCAAAGTGCACACCTTTCATAACTGGTGGCGCAGGAAGTGAAGTCTTGTCTCCCTTGATAACTACGCCGAAGTTGGCCTCGATGTTGTCGATGACCATGGACACATCGGCGTCAAACTGCTTTCCGAATATATTGAACGGAATTTCTCCAGTAACCGTGAACACGATGAATTTGAACAGTGGATTGATGTCGATAGTGGCGGTGGGCTTGTTGATAGTCAAGGTCGATGACCCACCAAACGGTACATGCATTGCATCAAGACTGATAGAAAGGCGAGTGCCCAAGACACCAAGGCTGAAGCCATGATTGAAACTGACAGCGACCTGAATCTGCTGGACGTTGAACAGCGACCCGAAGAATTGGAGGGCGGCATCGGACTGGGCAGGCAGTTTCTTCAGGTCTATCATAGCTTTAATGGCGAGCACATCGTTGTCGGTATTACAAGTGAACTTAGTTACCACGATATCGGGAAGGAAGTCCGGCCAGGTCCCGCCCAACAATTTAGCGAGGGTACTGAGTGAGTACACGGCCTGGTCCATGGGCTTGCCTTTAACCTCTGGTAGCTCGGCGGTGTATGTGATGGCCATCATATAAGTAGCAAACGAGCACTTCGCATAGGTTTTGTGTTGGGCGAAGAACTGATTTACGGCCTTGACTTGTGACTTTGAGGTGTCTTTCCAGAGGTCCTTGAAGGCCAAAGTGAGCGGATCTTTGTCGTTACTGATGATAAAAGCGATGAAATCCATGGTTTGCAGCATGGCATCGACATCGGCTTGGCTTACGCCAAAAGGCCCGGTGCTGACATCTTGCAAACAGATGATCCGTGCCAGAGGGGAGTTGGATGTAGCATTGCTCGCAATCAGAACCGACGCTGGGTGGAGGAGGTGCAACGAAGCCGTGGATTTGGCTCGTACCGTTGCAATTGGGGTCAAGGTGCCAAAATAGTTGGTCTTGTCCTGGTCACTAAATGAATCGTAGACCACGATACTGAAGTCCAGGCTATTGACAAACGATATGGTATGAGCAGACATTGTAGCAGAATTGAGCAGTGAGTAGAATAACAAACACTAAACGATGAAAGGAATTAATAAAGCCCCTGGAAGCCAGGCCTGTTGTTATCGTCGTGCTTGTTAAACAATTCGTCCTCAGGAATATTAATTGACTTGCCGTTCGAGTTTGACGCTACTATTCCATGTGTATCCTACGGGTATATCCGAAAGACACCCGCTGCTTCCGTCTCAAATCGGAGCGTTGTTCTTCTTGGTGGAGGGCACTAGGATCGTACCGCTTACGGGCTGATCATGGTTGATGGTGTCTAGGGGCAGGTCACATTGAACCAAGAGCTATAATGACGGGGTGGCTGCTTATGGCAGTTGGGTGACTTATTATGATCGGCCAACCGAGTGACACAAATCCGCATGTGTGGCTAACTAGTTCGACACAATAATGATGACAGTGATTAAAGCGCGGGAACTATCGAATCGATAATCAGGACAATAGTTAGCTGATTGGAGGTGATAGTAAGAATAGTGGCTGGCAATGATACTTAGTCCAGTAGGTCGGGCCAGACATGATAAGCAGTCAATATTGAGCCCAGTTGTTTTCATTCACATGAAAAATGTAGGCCAGGTTATTTGAATTGGTGGTCAGATTAGTGGCTGGCTGAATATTGCTGATGTCTTCGTGCTGTTTCAACCAGTCTCTACAACTTCTACACCGCATAGACTCTCAGGGTTATAGGTAGTTTGTTATGAATGACAATATTCAGCGTCATCTGACCGGTTATCGGCAGAGAGGGACTGAGGTGGATGGGAAAGAGCACCAAGGGCCTCTACAGATAGTCTGGTGAGGCAGGCCGGGTATTTGGGGGGGGCAACTTCAATAGCCCTGACTGCGACAGGAATAGTAACATCATTCAGACTACTATCCGCGCTTATTTCCACTCCTATGGTAAGGTCTTTGTGTATATATAGCTGCAAGTGACGCTCGATTCCCGGTTGATTCATCTCTGTAACCATTCGTGCTTACAGTGTTTCAACACGCCCAAAACGCCTGCTTATCCATCTATGTATTCGCGCGTTGAGTCTCTGAATTCTAAAATCATGGGTTCTAGTTCCAATCCCACCGCCACCATTACCAACAACTCTGGGTTTGATCTGGACATATACGATGTGTTCAACCCCAGCACCGACTCCAGTACGCCAGGGCCATTGACGTACACACTACTGGCTAGTGTACCTAAGGGTACTAAGGCCCAAGATGTACAGACCATTCATTTTGCCAGCCAGCTGCAGGCTATGCTTACAGGCAATATCAAAGCACTAAACGGGAACTACTACCAGCAGTTTCCCGTGGCCGTGCTGGCGGTTTCCCCTTTTGCAGACTCAAATGCCTTCACTATCACCAGTGACATGCTGCAAAGCATGGTAGACTCGTTCAAATTCATCAAGTACGCACAGGCCAACCCCTCCTCGCAACTGGCCACCAAGTTCCGTGCTGCACTGGGCGACAAAACAAGCCAGCAGAATGCAGTCAACAAGTTCTTCCAGGGTACTGGCAGCTTCAAGTTGTGCACAATGACTACCTGGACTGCTGTTTTCACCTGGCAAGGCCAGTTTACAAACCCTTGGCAGGGCACCTACTACCTCTATACTCGGGGCAGTAGCTCGGACAAGGCGTCGGCCCCGGCTCTGACAGCAACACTAGCCATCACGGCTAGTGCAGATAACAACTCGGCAGTGCTGACAATGGCTGACACAAACGATGAGAGCACGCCAGTAGTGATGGCAGGCGATGGCACCATGCAGGAGCAAGACCAAGGCACTGGCAACGTGTCCGTGGTGCTGAAGCCGGCCTGGTTGAACGTGGCACAGACCAGTCAGCAAGATGGCAAGACCGTGTCCAACTATGTCATCGGAGCTGCGTTCACGGGCACCATCAACGGAGTGGACGTGGCTGGCAACCTTAATAAGCTGAGCCTCCCGGACCCCTCGGATACCTCGAAGAGCGCCGAGGATAAGGGTAAGACTGCCGACTATTGGATCAGCAAATTAGAGTCACTTGTTGGAGTGCTAGCAGCTGTTGTCATGGCGTATTTCGCGTGGAAGAACCACAAGCAGGAGGCGACGCAAAAGAAGAACGAGGTGCAGGAGAAAGCTGGCAGCAAGGAGGAGGCGGAGGCAAGACAAAATGAAGTTGAAGCGGACTACCAGTCAAGGGTAGTGCCCCGGGCGAGCGCAGATTTGGCAGGGGTGGAGTCTATCGCGCCGCAAGCGCAGCAGGGTTACAAGGAGGTCACTCAAGCCGAAAACATCCGGAACACGCAAAAAACTGTACAGGAGCTGAAAGAGAATGTAAGCGAGGTTATGCAAGAGAGCCCTCCGGGTCCGTCTCTCGAGAAGGGGGCTATAAACCTCGAATTGGTCGATAACAAGCTTGTGGAAGCGGCGGACCCTACCTTGACTCCAGAGGCGCGCGGCGATATTTTAGTTGATGTTAATACCAATCTCGCTGAGGTGAGCATCAACATCGGACAGGAGTTACAAGACTCAAGAGCCCGGCTTCCAGAGGAGGCAGGGAAGTCGCTGGAAGATACAAAGGCAGCGGCGGAGGAGATAAGGGAACAGAATGAAGCCCTGGACAAGGCCCAGCAGGAGCAAGAGGAGCGGAATGAAAACAGTCCGGAAGAACCAGTAGATGAAGAGCCAGTCGAAGAGCCCGACGTACCGGTGGAGGCAGAGGGATAGGTCAAGCAAGCTCTTTGAGTGCAACTCACCGGCATTGCGCCAAACATCACCGAGTGCTCAACTTAACGGACTATCATTTAGTTACAGATTTCTGGGCATATTCTATGAGATTGGTTAATTCCAAGATTGTTTTAACTTTCTAGCTATTGCATACTAAGCTACACTTTGCGCTGTCTACGGATCTTGATAGGCTATGTATAAGATTACTTGAAGTACTTGTGCATTAGGCAGAGATCGGGCCTGTTGTCACACCGCTATATGCTTGATCTTCTGTCCGTCACCATCAATCAAACGTGTCCGGTTGGAGCCTCCAACATAGTTAAGGCCATCAGATCCTTCACACCTTTCCTAGTTGGACATATGCATCCATGTCCCACTTTCCCATCATCGAGGGGCAAGGACTTTTCCAACTACTGTCACCTTGAGTCTACATGATCATCAATAACGAATTCCTTGAATATAAGCCTTACCCTGGTCCGAATTATCGGATTGATGCTCCTACAATTAGAATCGGACTATGGCGGCTAGCGGAGGAAGCGCCTTGCGTAGAGGAACACCACTAGCAACCTGTTCTTGAAAGGAAATTGTTTAATTTACTGCACTTATCTCCGACCAATCATTCATATCCAATCTTATTGCTGGATCTGAACAGAGGCGTCGTGATAGCGGTGTTTCGTCTGACTTTGCGATGCCTTTCATTGTCCATATCTAGCAAGACGGAAATCCATTTATAGCTTCAGGAGCCAATTTGAAGACAGAAGACGGCAGTAGCCAAAGTACACAAAGATCTCATTCTGTAAAGCTGGGAGTCAGTTCTTGTCATTCTCACAGATCTCCACATGTGATGGACCGATTATACACTGTGAAAGTGAAAGTTCCCGGCTCGAAGGAAAAGGCCGAATGGTTGAACCAATTAACGTCGCCCCATTCCAATGGACTAGTCTAGCGGGGACCAAACAACTACTGACGTTGCGCTCTCCACTGGCTTCAATCTGCCTCTTTCATCCCATCATCCACTTCGGATATCTGATGCTTACCACAACTACTTCAACAAAGCGATCAAAATGCTGCACGTCATGTCGTCGAAGACACAGGAAATGCGTCACTCAACCCGGAGCTACGCAATGCGGGGCTTGTCTCGAGTCCGGACAAGATTGTCAATTTGAGAAGGACATTCGCTTCAAGCACAGCCATGCACGGCATACGGACAGCAGAGAATGGGCCAAGGTGCCTGAAACTAGTGCGTGATTGATTCTAGTACTACAGATTTCATGTTGATGGTAATGGATCAGTCTCTTTTACTACACCGCGAGGCATTAATGGGGAATTGCCCAAAACAGTACCACCAAGTATTGTCCAGGACACGATCTCGATAGAGGTTATCGCTATTGAAGAGAATGACACAATTCCACAGCTTTCGCCTGAAGGGATAATCCCAACATCTCTATATGAGAATGAGTCAGGTGTACAACTTACGGAGCGACAGGCCTTCCTCTTCATGACCTACGTCAACAAGCTGGCTCCTCTAGTAAGCACTCCATCCCGTTCCACACATTCCTCTAACAAGCTCAGTCCGACGCTTGCGACGAAGCCCGCCATTTCTTACTCCAAGTCCCCCATCTCGCTCTCCAAAACTCCATGATCCTAAACGGTATTCTCGCCCTCACAAGCCGCTACGTTTCATCCATCACCCACTATTTAGAAAGCATATACTACCACAACCAATGCATAGCTCTACTCATAAACGCCTTCACGCGGCCCACTTCAACCTGGGATACTACACTCCTCGCAGCCGTAGTAATCACACGACTATACGAAGAAAACCACAACAAGGCTGATCCGCACAATTACCTCGCGGGAACGCAGAACTTGCTTAACCATAAAGTCATCTCGAGATTTGTTATGCAAGGTGGCCTAGCTGAAGCAGCGAGCTGGGTTCATCTAAGACAAATGATTTATGTATATATTGCGCGGAAGAAGCCAGTAGAGATTTGGCTTAAGAATTTCAAGCGGTCGATAGTTTTTATAAGGAGGGATGATTTGGTGTATGCAAATCGGACGGTATATTTATTTGCGAAAATCATAAAATTGCTTTTGCCGATGGGTGAGGAGCGGGATATAGAGGAGTAGGAGGATATTGAGCAGGAGGTTGAGACATGGTTTAAAGAAAGACCTGTGTCGTTCAGACTAATGTTTTATAAAGAGGCGGATGTATTGGATGATAGACCATTTCCTGTCATTTGCTTCGCTATAACTGTGCCCGGTGAGAATGCCGACTCACTCTTCTCTTGTGGTTACTAACGTATTATAGTGGTTGGCATGCAACATTACTACGCAGCCAAAGCGGTTCTGTATTTACACAACGTGAACAACGCTACAGATCACGATGATATAGGGATCGAGCTCTTGAAGGTAAAATTGTACTCCCTCTCTGGTGAAGAGGCTAACCGGGGAAAAGCATACCATCTCTACATATCTCTGTACCCTTATGGGTCTCGCCTTGTCAAACGAACACGCAGGCAACGCCTTCTACCTACCGGCGCACATGCTGTCTCTCTGTAAGTCCATAGTTATTGCCCTGATCTAGCTACTGATATTCTTTCAAGGTGGATATTGCATAAGAGATCCGTGTGTGCAAAGGCATGCTATACGGTATCTGGAAAAAGTGGACAATGTGATAAAATGGAAGACGAAGACACTTATTGCAACATTGAGACAAGAGTGGAATGACATAGATCAATAGCCGGACCGTTTGTAGATAACTGGTTAATTTTGGAAGCTCTTGCAGAATATCATTTCTCTCTTGCTACCTCCTAACAGGCTATTACACCTATCTTCCTTCGACACAACCAACTAGACGCCATCACCAAACTCAAAGCCCTTATCCCATCGCTTTAGCAAGTTAGCTTCCTCATCATATAAACTCTCAAAAAAGACTCACTGTATCCCAAGAACGTGCCGAATTAACAAATCGAAGATCAGTTCCAAGTCTGATCCGATTCTCTTTATCGTGATTAATCGTCGAAGCATATATCTGCACTCATCAGTACCCAATCTCTGCTCTCAAACAAGATCAACATACCATGTGGGGTATATGAAACACAACATCTCCAGCCTCATACTCACCCACAAGCCACCTCTTTTCATACGTCCTCCCAAAATCCGCCAGCCCTTCTGCTAAGAACCCCATACTCATCATATTCTTATTAAACGCATTTCTTATCTCTTCTTCATTCACACCAGCTTCCTTTGCTTTTCTCACAAAGTCACCCTCGATTTCTACACCGAGGGCTTCACTGCCCTCAAAGTAGATCATACCACCGCCATCAATCTTGATATTGCCCATGGGAACCCACGC
Organism: Fusarium torulosum; assembly: GCA_900312805.1. Classification (NCBI taxonomy): domain Eukaryota; kingdom Fungi; phylum Ascomycota; class Sordariomycetes; order Hypocreales; family Nectriaceae; genus Fusarium; species Fusarium torulosum. Next base: position 10,491 of record ONZP01000416.1, read on the forward strand.
TGTAACTGCGGTAGGCTCACCATAGCGCATAAAGGATTGGTCATAGTGTACACCGATAGCTTTATTACCCGGTGTATTATTCTGAAGGAGAGTTCTTCAAACGGAAAGAGTGTATTCAGCCCAGCCTGTAAGACGCGCGACCAAGTCCTTTAGAGTGGGATAATTGCAGAATCCCTAGACGCTGCCGTCTTTAGAGCCAGCATACCACGCTTCTGTGTGTGCTTTCAGAGCAGCGTCGGTGAAAATATCCGACTTGCTCATTTCTCTAGGTCGAGAATTCTTTCCACTGCCAGCACCAATACCAGGATAATCTTCTGGATCGGCTGCATCGTCGAAGATACCTTACTACTGTACGCAGTCGTGGTGGTAACATGACAGGATACAACAAAACTGGCCCGTGCACGATAACAGTCTTGTCCGTGCACACACTCTTATCCCTATAACATGACAGGATATAACGTAACTGGCCCGTGCACGTTGCTAGGTCATCTATATTAGTTATTTCACATAACATAACTAGTTATAGTATTATTTACCCCCCTTTTCTCTTCCTCTTTTATTTCCCTCTTCTCTTATTCAGCTCTCTTAATAATACTATTGAGATCTCACTAGATCCTACTACTTACTATTATAATAAAAGCAATACTCAGATCTGGATCCCGCCATACTTATATCCTGCTATATTGCTTCCGTCATGCCTACCTCTCTCTACCCTCTTCTTGATACTCTGTAACTCTTCTATGATACGAAGGCTTGTCTCCTGATCTGCACTCAAGAAGGCTGCAAATTTGCACTATCCAATGGCCCTTCACAGGTAGTAGCACATCTCCGCGATAAACATAATATCCCCACAGAGGCAAGGAAGGGTCTACATCGCCTTCTTAAGTCTTTATCTCCTAAACTTTAGACCCTAATAAGGCACTACTGCCAGCTGATGGGTCAGCCCGCCATGACAAACTGCAGGTCTATGAAGGCTTTGCCTGCCTTAACTGCCCATTCCGCACTATCAGCATCTAGTTAATGCGGCGCCACCAGTCTAGCCCGCCTGAGGGCTGTAGCTCTGGGGTCAGCCATACTCGCTCCCTTCGCCGTCGCGATCTTGGCCAACAGTTTGAGTGTTTCTATCTGCAGACATGGACGACTGGATCAACGCGAAAATACTGGATTATTAAGCGAGGTGGAAGTATTGTCCGGCAGGTAGATAACCCTGGAGTGCAGGCCCACCTGCGCGGTGTATTGACACGGGTGTTCAGCCGACAACAACCTAATCCTGATACGATGACAACCACGGCTCCGGCTCCATCAGCAGGTATAACAGCATTCGCACTGCAGACGTCTTGGCTAGATCGAACCGGCTGGGACCGAACATATACCATGCACAACCACCCTTTCGCCAACCCCACCCTTTCGCCACGCAAAAAAAAAGAAGCACCACAAAAATTAACAACTTTACTTACACAGAACTTAACCAAAATGATAGATATGCGCAAAATTGTTCGTCTTATAAATAATAATTGCATATATCTATTGAATCCTGGGCCTTTTGATAAGCCGCCCTGATCGCGTGGTTGGTTGACGGGGTATGGTTTCCTCTCTGACCTCAATGACCGAGGCAGCCTCCGATTCTAACTCCGGCTCGCCTAAGCAGCCACCTTCCACCACAATAGGCATATTCTAAGTCACCCCTTCGGCTATGGCTTCTCCACCAGCTAGAGTCTCACCAAGAGTTATAAAACCTCTATTAGGATTCGACACGGCCTTCCTCTTATTCCCTCTCTTTAGGCGAGCTAATTCCTCCTCTAGGCTAGCAATTCTTATAGTATATATCACTACTATTTACTATTATATCTTAAAGCCCTTAGCTAATATATTATATTATCTCCGCGTCTTTAGTATTTTATTTAGCCTAAGATTATAAATTTAATAGCTTATCTATGGTATATTATCCAAGTTAAAATATGGCCTGGGCTCGGGAGTCACCCTTAGGCTACTATTTGGCCTATCTTCCTGGAATTCTAGGTGCTATAGCGCTTTAGTATATAAGATTAGTTAATTCCTAGTAACCCTCCAGCCAGATAGTATATTCTTCTTAGTTATTCTAACTCGATAAGCCTTAATATAGGCTCTAATAAAATCAACCTTATCTATTAGAGCGGAATTAATTAATAAGATAAACTTTTCTAACTCTTATTAATATATAGCCTTTAATATATTAAGGACCTTATTATCTAGTGGTTAGAGTCTATAAGAGTAATATACTAGTAAGTAATAATAATAAATATTATCTAGAAAGTATATAATTATCCTTTTATCCTTTTATTATTTAGTATTAATCTTAAGGTAGGTAGAATAAAGAATATATTATTATATAACTTTTATAACTATCTAAAATAATTAGTCTAGTATCTAACTTATTAGTAAGTATAATCTAGGGCAGATAGACTCTTTTAAGCTATTTAATACCTGTATGGTTATTAGTCTACCTATTAGGTAAAGTTATATAATACTAGTCTAGTATCTACTTAAACTCCTTAAGAAACTATTATTTCTATAGTTCTTTTCCCTTAAAGATTATACTAGGAATTAAAACGCAGCTATTAGTAATAATAGCTTTAATAAATAAAGTCTAATTTCGA
>ONZP01000417.1:0-12849 GCA_900312805.1 Fusarium torulosum
TGGCAGGCCTGTTCTCCATGAGCAATGAGAATCGAAATGGAAATGAAAATTGCCATTTCCACTTCCATAATTCCGTCAGTTCCGGAACGGCGCCTGGGCAGATCCAGTCTCCAGTCGCGCTACAAGACCAACCTTGCGCCAAGCAATTGTGTTAAACATTACTCGGCCAACCTCCTTGTGAGTGTTATATTGCCAAGAGACATTATTCGTAGCAGAAGCGTCCTGGGTAGTAATTATCCAGAGACCAGTTCAGCCTCTGCCTCCGTTTCTGTTTCTGTTCTGTTTCTCATCATTACGAGCAACGGAATAATGACGGCGATATGGTAGGCCGCCAAGATGGTCCGTGTCAGATATCAGAGACAATGGTGATGCAAGACAATTGAGATGATTGGCTCGTCTTGGATATGGGCCTCTTTAGATGCCGGACGGAGCGTTCGCTTGCTCGTCAGGGCCGAGCTCGTGGACGTTCATACTGTAAATTCTGCGCTGGGGCCCTTGTGTTTGGGCAATTTGGGATTTTGGGTGATGACAAGAGGGAGGGAGCATCGCTGGAATCTAGCGCAATATCGAGGATTTGCTGCCCAGCTCAACGTGGTGCCCATTGACATCCATGCCTACATGCCTCCAAACCCCAATCCTGGTCAAATAACGGAGTACTTTAAGTGACAATTGATTTGACTGTCCCACTTGTTCGGCCCCAGCCGCTTACTTGGGCCTTGCGGTTTCCCTCAACAATAGAGAGGCAGGGTCCTATGACAAGAGCATCCTGTTGGATGCTGTGGAAGCCGCAGCGCAGTCTTACTGTACCTAGGGCCTGGCCTTCACGATCATCATGCCTAGCTCTTGCGCATGCGCCTGAGAAATGTGGTGGTTGAATCCAATGGTAGTCATGACGACTAAGACGGAAATGGCGTTGGCCAAGCGCGACAAGGTTGAGATGGTGTGTGACATGAGTGGCCAGAACAAGGAAGGTGTGGACACGATGCGACCTCTAGCCGACTTGTGCCTGTGAGTCCTTTCCCTTGTTGAGACGGCCTGAACGGGAGAGTTTGCAGCGATTGATGGAGAGAAGTCAATGGCAGATGCGGTCAGGAGGATATTTCATTGGTCGAACGGCCATTGAGTTACCAGAGATGGAGACCTTCATGGGTTACGGATTGTGGGCACCTCAGGCGTGCCGGGGCCGAGTCTGATTTCACAGAGTCTTGAAGCACGGGTCTTGTCTAGCCAGAGCCAAGAGCCAAGCCAAGGTAATCAAACCGAGGCCAGTGACTGCACCTGCCCACTACCCAGACAGACCCAGACAGAGCCAAGCCAGACCAGATCCGATCGTTACCTTCCCTCCCAGAAAGCTACTCTCCCTCTCGCTCCTCCTCTTCCGCCATTTAAAATCCAACGCACCTGCCCTTGAAACTTCGCTCTTGCGATTCTGTTCCTCTCTTCCTCCCGAGTTCCGTTTGCATCAATCCTCAGGATCTACAACATAAAAAGGGTATCCACCTCAGTCACCTTGCGCAAACAATAACAACAACAACCACACGCAGAACATCATTCATCATTGTTCCACTTATCACACCGTCTTGATCTCGAAAATCCCATCATAACACACACAATTCAAACATCATTCAAGATGCGTTCTTCTTTTGCCCTCCTCGCCATGGCCATCTCGGCTGTTTCGGCCCAGTCTGTCAAGAGCTACAAGAGCTCCCTTGACATGACCATCGACCCCAACACTGTTGACATTGCCACCAGGTGTACGTGCTAAGAGCTGGAAAGCTATGAAACTGTTCGCTATGCTAACATTTTACAGCTGATTGGTGTGGAGCTCAGCAAAACACCTGCGACACCCTCTGCAAAGATGACACCGACAGCAACCAGTGCACTGAGGTATGTAGGACCTTTCCCTGGTTCAACCACGTTGTATTTGCAGGGATGCTAACGCTCTCTGCTAGTCTGATCTCAAGTGGGAATGCACCTGCTCCTCCAACAGCTCGACCCCCGGCATTCAGTACTACACCCAAACCATGCCTACCTTCATTTGTCAGCAACTCTTCAGCCAGTGTATCACCGAGAACACCTCGAGTCAACAGGGCCAGAGGGAGTGCAAATCCAAGATCGACGCCAAGTGTGCGAAGCAAAACCCCCCTAAGAATGTTGCTAGCAACTCCGACGATAGCACCACCACTGCTAGCAACTCCGCCACTTCATCAGCCACCAAGTCTTCGTCTGATGCTACTGGCACTGCCGAGTCTGTGTCTACAACAACCTCTGGCGGTTTCGCTGCCCCTACCATGGCGCCAGCCGGCAAGGGAGCTGCTGCTGCCGTTGCTCTCGGCATGCTGGCTTACCTGATCTAAGTGTCAGGGGAGAAGCGCGGGGTGTTGCTAACAGCAGTACCACGAAAAAATCCTGGCAGCCCGCCACGTGCCGTACCTTGGTGCCAGGTTGGAGTTACGCGCAAGCCTGTTTTGACTCTACTGCACATTTTTCTTACACAATACAACTTTTCGACACGCAACGCGATACCTTTTGATGAGTAAAGAACCAACGATGGAAGCTTTGTTGAAGCTTTGGACGAGGTAATGACACGCTTCGGCGTAACCGAGAGGCAGTTTGGTGGATGGGAGGCATAACCTGCGAGTGGGTGACAATTCTGTGTGGCCTTTCAAAGAAGGAGGAGAGAAAGGCGCACTCGAAGATGGTGAACATTTCTTTATGCGTTACTATTCAGTTCAATTCAATCATAGCAAGAGGCGAAAGGGAGTAGGGGAACTTGATTATGAACAAACAACGAAGAATCGCTTTGGTTTCAGGGCCTTTCTCATTTTGGACCAACTTGTAGTGTATTGAGTTGTGTGATTGTACAAAGGGCTGTTGGGATGTTCTCTTGTTGATGTGTTCGCCGATGGTGTTGTCGAACACGGCCGATGATCAGGTCAGAAATTTGGGGGGGGGGTCATTATGTTGATCTGTGAACAAGCTAACGTTGCTGAACAGATGTCGAAGTGTCAAGACATATATAGAGGTGATGTTGCCTCATGGTCTGAAGCTCCTCAACAGCAGCTTCGAGCGTTTCATCTTGAATTATCTTCACACATCGACAGTTCTTTCTCATCAAGCAGCAGAGCACGCTCTTGTTGATTGAACATCACCACCCGAAAATAGCATTTCTACAATGGAGATCAATACTTCGCCGAAGATGGAGATGGAAAATAAGAGCCAACCGACTACAGAGGAGAAGGGCAAGATGCATGCAAAGGAGTATGGAGTTGCTGAAGCTAACAACCCAAAGCAGGATGACAAGTATACGCGGCCTCCGCGCATCAGTTTCGGCGTCGAGTTGGAATTCCTCATGCCCGCCGCGCCAGAGGATGTGGAATCGGACGACAAGATTCCCGGCATCGCCCCAATCACGCTTGAGATGTGCGCTTATAGAGTCGTTATCGACCTGTTGCGGGATCATGGTATCTACGCAGAAGGGCATCACGATCACAAAACACCAGGGCATCCATGGATTGTCAAAACGGATGGTTCGGTCGATGAGATGGGAGGAAGAACTGAGCCTCCCATGTACTCTTGGGAATCGGTAGAGATTGCGAGTCCGCCTATGTATGCTTGCGATGAGGCATACAAGCTTGTGTCGGCGGTTGTTCGATTACTGACCACCAAACTTCGTGTCCGAGTCAATACATCTTGCGGCCTCCATGTCCATGTTGGCAATGGGCCTCATCCACTAGACATGCGTGCGGCCAGGAACTACGCGGCTCTTCTGTGGGCTTCTGAGCCGGTGCTGTCGACTTTGCAGTGCCCTACACGAAGTTTCGCAGGTTGGTCTAGGTCCATTCGACGCTGGGATGGTATTCGCTTAACTGAGGGTACGACCGCGGATATGGCTCGCAGGAAAGCCGCAGAATCGGGATTCGTTACTCGCCATCTTGCACGAGCGAGGTATTTGGGGGAAAGTCCTGTTGCTTCCAGGGCGCTGCTACGCCAACGTATACGGAAAGTTCGAGATAGGAAACCTGGCGAGTATCTTTTCCTGGATCCCAAATGTGAAAGTGACGACTCGGATTTTGAGGACAATAGCAGCGAACCATTCGAGCGTCCGAGAAAGGCCAAAGACATGCAGCGCCGAGTGAGAATTCTTCCATATGAGGAGCAAATGGGCTCGGAAGTCAATGATGCTCGCCTGGACGGCGAGTCTATCCGTCGCGAATTGCCTCCCCAGGTTGACTTTCCAGTGCACCAGTTGGAGGGTTCTGGCTCATCATCTAGTGCAGCACCTTTGTTGGACGAAGGACGCACGAAGAAGAAAGCCGTGTCTTTTGAGGAAGTAAAAACTATCACATCAGAAAGGTACAACATACCTGAACTCCACTGCGAGCAAAAGCCCAATCCCAACACGAAACTGGCCTGGAAAGGGGTTGCTGAGTTCCTGGCCTGCGACTTTGGAGTCCATCAGATTGCGCACTTGATGACTGAAGCTGGCGGTCATAAAGGGTACACCAGCAACTGGATTGGACAGCTCGGACGTTCCCTGCTACGTGATCCCCTGAACCCGACCGGGTGTACCAAGCCTACCGTCGAGGCCCGTCTCGGGGGTGGTAGTCTTGATGCCGAATGGATCGTCATCTGGATCAAGATTCAATGTCGTGTGCTCGAGCGGGCACGAGACGCTGACCCTTCTCAGTTGATGCGGGTCATTGGTAAGTTATCTCGCGACGACCATTCCCAGGAGTGTACATACGATGTCCTGGATTTCCTGAGGGATCTTGGCATGTACACAGAACTCAAGTACTGCCAAGAGCGCCTGCGTAGGGGTGAGGAGGCGTGGTTTGAGTGCATGATGTTGGCAAGAGAGTCTTGGGAAGGCAGGGAATATGACGATTTCCTCATACTGTCTCATCAAGATCCCTCCTACGAGGAGACCTTCTTTCCTCCGCAGGAAGGTAACGACGAGTGGAGACTCGAAGAACCTGCAGCTCCTCTGAATTGGGATGATCTCATGGCACAGACTGGTGATACTAGTCCTTATGGCTGGTAACAAAACGTCTGTAGGAGGGAATTGAGCGATCAGTGTCGTTCTGACAGAGTTGTCAAGCAAGGAGTTAAGGCGTAGATGAATATGGGTGGGATACCAAGTGGTTCTCTGGTTAAGGGTAGGTATTGTTAATTGTTATTTTGGACTATATCTGATTTGTTTGTACTCTTTGATATCTTTTCATATTCCCTGGTTTCTTTTTTGTTTTGCGAGTGCATTGGTATATTTGACTCAACAATTGACACGACATAAGATATGATAGATTCACTCGATTTCACTATGAACTCACCTTTTTTCACCAAACTATACAAAATACGTGTAACTTATGATACTTTATATCCCTCCCAATAAGCGTCAGAGTGACTATACCACCGCCAGAACATAGTTAAAATACACAAGCCCATACAGTTGTCGTTGACTACTATACACGTTCACCCTCATATCTGACGAACTACTGTGCTCCAACTCGACTACCTATCTACCCTGTACCACTAAGAACATCAATATCGAATCGCAAGCTCACCGCTTCTTACCCCCTAACGGAACATCAACCGCCCGAAACACAAGTACAAAGCTTGACGACGTGTGTAGGTCACTGTAGTTTCGTGGCTTGAAACTACACGCGGCAATAACACGGACAGAGAAGCATCAACCGTTAGAGTGGCTTGACGAGTCAGTCACGAAGCCTCGTTCATACCAGGGTCAAGAAATTAGCCACTGTAACGTCCGTGGTAAATCACCAAGCATAAATTGCAATGCTATATACACACTTGACCAGAATTGCAACCCTAGACGGTAATGACATTACTCACAAGAAGTGATCGAGATGGATGTATCAAACTCGATATCCAATAGAGAACCTAGGTAACGTTTACCATATCAGATTTTACTCGCATCCGATCCAAAGTGATATGCGGATCTAACCGGAAACCGACAAAGAAAAAAAAAATCGTGAAACAACAGGCTCGGCACGAGTGAGAACTAACAGGACGGGTGACTGTAGGTGTAGGAGCATAATTGGATCCTGAGCAGACCGTTAGCAACAACAACGGTATGACATGGCATGGTATAATTCGGTTATCAATGGCAAACAGTCCGAGATGTGGCGAAAAAGCGGCATTTCTTCATTTCTTGATAGAAACAGAAACAGAAACAGAAACAATAACAATAACAATAACAATAACAGGAACAGAAACATGATTCGGTGGCGAGAAGCAGCAACTCACATGCCACGTTTCATGCGACCATCTTTTGCGACCCTAGGTTGTGTTGTATCCGTAGCTTGTAACCTGTACTGTAGTTCAGGAACAGGCTCGGGTGTGAGAACCGGCCAACAGATTCCTTTTGACCAAGATGCGGCCAGCTTTTGAGGCCCTCTGCTCTCTCTGCTAGCCTCAGCCCTAGACGACAACATGTTTGTTGCACAGAGAAGAAACCTCAACCGTGGCCCTGGGATGCGAAATAACAGGACGGTCGGTTTTTATTTCCTGCAGCGAAGGGATCCGTTGGCACCGCACGCCGCTTGTAGATGGTTCCTGCAACTGCGATATGCTGACAGATCCCTGCACTATCACAGTGACCCTCGGGTTATTTCCTTGCCTCATGCTGTTCAAGAGCCGCATCGTCCATAGTCCATCATCCACCGTCCCCAAGAGAGGAGTATGATTAGTACACGGCTTGCAGAGGCGAGAGGCTCGGTTAAGTTGGGCTGCAATAGTAATGGTAATGACGTTGGCCTAGAAGTAGTAAATCCACAACTGTCAAGTTCACGGTGGATATCGTGTTTTGTGTCTCTGTTGGATTGGACCGGGCCATAACATAACATAACCAACACCTGAATGCGATTCAGATTCGAGTGCATTAGCCATCGTGTAGAGATGGAGTCCAAACTCGCTCGCTCAAAGCTCTTCTAGCGGTAAGAAGAACCGGGTCTGTCCTTACCTATAGTAGAAGTGCTTGCTATCAGGATTGTGGGGGAGATGATCCTTGAACGCTCTATTCTTGGTGTACTTCCGCTGCCTCTTTGAACGCAGTGTTGGTTCAAGTCTTGATTTGGCCACCGTGAACAAAATATTGGTGGAGTGTTCTGTAAAACTTCACGCTGATGTTGGCTAGTCCGGTTCATGATAGGCAAATCTTGAAAATCCTGAGCTCTTGTGAAAATTCTTTTGCTTCATCGTTCACCGCAAAATCTCTGAAGCACCAAGCCTAGACCTTGGAAAATCCAAACCACGTTCTTGAAGACGTCGGCTAACGATCGATCAAACCGAGACAGGGATGATGCCTGTGTAGGACCTTGTCACATTAGTTTAGCTTGCCGCAGCCTCAGAAACGGCACAAAATGCCAAGCCCAGCCACAGCATCGAATTGATCTTTTGCTGCCCTCAGCAAACGGCATCTACGGCGCTTCTCTTTAGATGTTAGACGCACGAGCACGAGTCATACTTCTCACTACAGACCAAGAAATGTTGGAGTAGGATGGGTCTGATGCGAGTAAGACATAACTCAATTCTTTGTCTCGTTTATTTGACACCGTCTGCTGCTTGACGAATCCGATGCTTGCCTGAGTACCAAGGGTAGGGCTATCAGAGGGAATGTTATACCACGATAATTCGTGGCTTCGTTGAATGCTACTGTTCTAGGCCCTTTGTCCACAAACAGCAAGCCGCAGGGTCTGATTGCATGCGACTGCAGACCACTGCATTGACAGCTAAGCTATCATCACCATTGGAGGAGGGGACGATGACAACCTGTGCCAGATTGGAAATCGAAGACCCTCGAAGGATCACTGTACATTAGTAAATGTCAGCCAAAAGCAATTCCTTGTCAAGCCCCATCTGCGATACAATGTCAAGGTGGAGATGCTTGACGTTTGAAACGGCGGGGGAGTAGAAACACACATAGAGTGTGGACTCGCAATGACGCTGTCGTGCTTTAGACCAGCCTGTGGTAGCATCGACTGAGAGGACCCTGTATTAAGATGCAACTGACTTTATGTAGTATGGCATTGAATGAATTACACTTGCTGTGTTTCGTTTTGTTATTTCCATAAAATGAGATATGACAGAGAATCCGAGAGAGATATGAGTTTGTTGCATGGCGGTGCAGCCTATACGGAGCTTGTAGACTGGATAGAGGTCAATATCATTATCTCAACCTGTATCACGAGGTGGACGGGTAGAGATGTTGCCGAGATATCCCGCCTGTCGTTCCATCCAAAGTCTCAAGATCCTGCTTTTGATATCAGTTCTGCCCATCGACCACAACTAGACTAACAGATCTTGCTCATGATCACGACTACTTTCCTCACTACTGCCATTGGCAAGCGGTTGCAAATGCCAGACAGATGGTGGCCGACTTGCTTTTCTCATCTGCCTAGGCCGAACGCAATTAAACTCACTTCCTCGACCCTGTCACGGACTCAGCCTTGTGTCGCATGCTAGCAGACGATGAGATATCGGAGGGACGATACCCCGACGGCATCGAGCTATGGCTGCAAATCATTTGCTGATGGTGCCGTCACAATGCCAGATGCGAGGGAGAGAGAGCTTCGACGAATGAAAAGGCGCAAATGATACGGACATTGATCTGGAGAAAGTCTTCAGACCCTGATCTAAGTCGCAACAGAGAGTAGCAGTAAGTCGAGGTGCCGAATTGGACCAACCAGCGGCCGACCCTGGACCAAACTTCATCTCCATGCCCATGCCCATGCCTATCTTACCCCTCACAGATTTCGCCATGATCAGGAGGACGTGTGCCTTGCAGGAGGAGCGCAATCAGATAGGTACTCAGTACTGTAAGAAACGGCTGCGCGTGGCTGACACTTGAGCCCATTTCAGTTGTGGTGTGCCCTTCTAGCCAACCCGAGGTCGTGGTTTCAGCGGCCCACCACCTTTTCAGACGGTTCTGTAGGCCCGCTGCAGTTTGGATAGTGAGGGAGCAGCAGCAACTCCATCAATACCTAGTGGTGGCTTTCACCTTTCACGACATGGAGGCTTGGCGGCAGCTGTAAATTCCATCAACGCTGGCGACGGTCATGGTGATCATTGTTGAAGTTGAAGGAGGCTCATCTTATTTCATGGCATCTCTTTCTTGAAGAAGCGGTGTATGGTGTGTGAGTCTAAAGAAAGATGAAAGGTTCACTGACATCCTTCAGCTGTGATCGCTGGGCCCCTGATTTTCCTTCTCCACAACAGGCAAGGACGGGTGAGCAAGGATCTAAAGGTCGTGGCATCCGGTTTGAATATTGGCTACTGATCGGAGGTTGCGCTTAGCCTCTTCAGTCTTCTTGGTCATGAAGCGATATGCTCTGAACAGGAGAGCATATTTGATGTTGATGATATGAAACTGTACCTCCCATCATACTGATATTCATACAACGTCAACATTCCTCGGCAAAGAGTGGGGGAGCAAACTGGACAAGCGAGTTCTCTAAATTGAGTTGCGAAAAAAACAAAACGAAGCCGATTAATGAATAACGATCTGGTTACTGTAGGCCAGCGGCCAGGCTAGTGATAGCCAGGCTCGCGAAGAACGGGTGCTACGCTAGAAGAAAGAATCACCTTTGAGACCGGCACCAGTCAGAAGCGGTCTAGTCGAGTCGAGAGAGAATCGCTCAGAGACCGGGGGAGAGGGAGACTAACAAACAGGATCGGACTGTGTGCCGTCCCGCTGATAGGCTCTTCCCGTCCATTAAACACGGTATGGTTTCGCTTAGCCTACGGAGACGATGACCAACTTGGGTTAAATGAACGCTTGGGCTTGACGCTTAATTCTGTCCCTCTTCCTGTCTGTTCTCTTGATGAGCATCACATTGCGATTGCTATATGGCTCAACTGAGACAGATTGACATTATCATAAAATTCAATAAGGAGTTTGATCAAGTGCAGGGACCTTGAATCATATCCTGGGGTATCCTTTCGATCGAGGGGAACTAGTTCTTAGTATTAACCCGCTAAGGTTATTGCTGTCCGAGACGATATGGCGGTCTGTATCAGAGAGAATCCTCATGAGTTAGCGTGCATCCACGAGAGGCGAAGATGGACCAGGCTCGAGGTGGAGAGGTCTTGGGCGGTGTTCAGCTGCACTGGTGGCGTGATTCGGCCAGGAACCAGGAACAAGCAAAGCCAGGCACAGGGACAGATTTGGGAACTGGCAGAATCTGGAAGAGCCTCTTCACGCATAAACATCTAGACACCGTTGACTTGTTCGAAATAGCATCCCTCCACATGGACAGGCTCTGTTTGTGTTATTTTCTCATCGGCGTAACAAGACAACGACCAGATTATCATGGTTCAAGTCGAGCGCCATCTTGATTTTTGTTCCAAGACCTGAAGGTGATTCATAACATGGAACAGCACGAGTTTGGTTTTGAAGGCGGTGACGGCTGGAACGTTAAAGTAAAGAGTCTGAGCCTTAAAGTCTCAAATAGTCTCATTGTTTTGAATAGGGCGTCGATTAATTTAACTGTTTAAACAGCATACACTTAGTTCATGCATTAGGCCCCTCTCCAACCCGATATGTGAAGAGGGGACACCTTCAAGCCGGAGAGTTGAACATGCAGGCCAGGGTATCGCGGCTGAAGGGTTCGACTTGGCCTGAAAGCTGAAAGTTTCCCACGTTGGCACCGAAACAGCCAAGATGATAGGTCCCGTTTATTTGATGGCTGGCAGCCTTTCTGCCTAATTAGGCAAGCTCATGTCGGACAGGCTGATATCCGTGCAAGATAGTAGCAATGGGTGAAGTTCAAGGTCAAGCATGCTCAATAGAGCGTTGTCATGCATCTCCATTTGGCATGCTTCATTCAAGCTTATTGACCGAGAGGTTGGGAGCAGGAGCAACAACACACAGAGAAAGAGAGAGAGAGAGCCAGGCGGCCTCGTATCACAATGTGGCTGAACGTTGTTCACGATAGTGGAATGTATAGAGTTGAAGTATGATGCATTTTCAAGCAATAGCCTGTCTGCACATCGACAACAAGAGTAAAGGCACGATAGAGTCGCAGAACAGGGAAAGATGCCTGCCGCGTGACTCGGGATTTTTGCCAGGCACGGCGGCAGATAGCCGGGCCGGCCCAAAGGTCTCAGTTTACCAGAAAAGGTGATGCCACAGAGGAGATGGTATAGTATGATGTTGACGGTTCCCATGTTACGATAGTAGATGGCACTCATCCGGGAAGGATGGTATCTCAACAGCTGCTATCGTGGCTAAATTCGAAATAAGGTCATGCGTATTCGTGAAGTTATTTTGCTGAGGGGCAATCTCCTAGCTCCCGTATTGATCGTGGAGCTGTAGAGGGAGAAAGTGGAGAGCCATTGAGCGTGGACAACATGATTGTCGCGTGTCTCATTCAACATCGTATCGTGAATAGACAAGATGAGACGTGACGGACTGAGACACGAGCTTCACGATGGGAGAGTGAAGACAAAGAAAGAGCCAGGAATATCTCATCTCTGCGCATTCCAGGTCTGGTGGTGTTTTCGAGGCCAACCTTGTAAGCCGCACTCTGACCCCCTTGCAGTTGATCGCGTCCTACCAGCGTGACCACTGACCACACTGATTATCACTTGTGGGCGAGTGACATCCTTCGTTCATTTGGTGTCGTGGACATCCATATTTGGGAGCATAGGCTAAGAATTAACCGAGGGGTGCGAGCCGTGCAATGTCTTTGCTTTTGCTGCGCTTTGATGGTATGCGTTTGCAATACGTGCAGATGCAGATGCAGATGCAGATGCAGAATGGAGAGAGTAGAGAGGTCTGGAGTAACCGGTTTGTTAATTGAAGTGATGGCCAACTTAGACTAATGTTTCTCCCTTGCCAACTGGCGCATGGCCATGTTTGCATTCTGCAACATGCCTGTCTTAGACCCTTGGTAAGGCCAGACGATTCCGTGCTTTTAGACGAGGAAGGAGGCGGGAATTGATGACAATGTGAGGGGGCTTAGTGAAGAGGAGGTGAGGCTGTAAATCTGGAGGATCCTGGCTTTAGATCTCGATTTGCAGAAGAGTTGATGGTATTTGGCTGAGTGTGAATGTGTTTTGATAAAGGGATGAGACAGAAAGCATTGGTGATGGGCATTGAGAGATGAGAGGTGCCTCTTGCCTGATTTGTCTGATACATGGGTCACTGGCAAGTCGGAATATCATGATAGGAAGGAACCATCTACACGAGTGAGCCTACCTAACGTAAGGTAGAAACTGCCACCTAGGAATGTACATCATTATAAGTCCTGCCTCATTTCATCTGAGAAATAATGATCTAGAACTTATGATTACTAAGGTAGTGTTAGGTATTCTATGTTTATATCCGCGTTTCAACTTGAGCAACATCTGAATACAGTAAAGAAATACCAAGACGACATGCCCTGGTCGTTTTTGAATGTAAAGCCGTTTATCAGACGACGCAGTCTGAGTAATCATTAATTAGACATTCATGTCTTCTTCCACGTCCCTGAGGGTGCCACGTTCATACTACGTAGTGATGAAGGTGATGTGATGTTCGGGTGCTGATGGTGCTAACTCTGAAGGCCCCTGTTGCCCCGTTCTTGAACACAACCTCCACTAGTCCTCAGCGCCCCCCTAGGCCCCCTCTGGTCCGGACGACGACGTGCCTTTCTCCACTCCACTAGAAGATGGTGGCTCTTAAACGTCTTGAACCGTGCTCAGCGCCGTCAGGTCTTACCAGGGGGTGGCCGCTCTCCACTCTCCACTCTCCACTCTGCACTCTCCACTGTCCACTGTAGCGAGAGCGAATGAATTGATGGATTCTCTCACTAAAGAAAATAAAAAATTGTGCAACGCAACGCAACG
>ONZP01000418.1:0-66616 GCA_900312805.1 Fusarium torulosum
CAAAACTTAAACAAACTCCCCCCCCCCCCAATCACGCGCATACCTCCCCGATATGTTCCAACATCCCATTACACTACGTTGTGTGATCAATTGCGCCGCTGCATAAGTCCTAGGACTTTGATATCCACTGCCCTTTATTCTCCATTATAAAAGGTACCCAGCATCCGGTACCGAACCATGCAAGAAGCGTGCAAAACGTAAAACTCGACAGGCCACCCCCTGTCCATGTGTCCTCTTTGGCTCTAGTGCTTCATCACGTGCGAGAAAACTATAAGAAGTGATTAAAGCAAAGGAGGAAGGAGAATAATCCGAGGCTTATCACCAACATTCTTTCTCGGTTTTCTTTGTTCTCTTTTTTTTTGTGGTTCCCCCTGAAAGAAAAGATCCGAGATTGATGATCTCAGGTGCGGGTAGACAAAGGAGACCTCCGTTCTCAGCAACACGCATACGCGACCCTGTCACTGTCATTTACCCGAAGGCTATACCTAGGTACTAATCAGTTATCTTAAGACTTAAGTTCATCTCATTGCACTAAATCACACGTAGTGTTGGCCCAAAACAGATATATGGAGACGGCAATAATACGCGGTTCAGGCGCTTTGTTATTCCCCAAGGCTTATTTATTTCGCAATAGGCCGACTATATTGCTCAACACTTGCTGATAGACATGATTATACGGATATATGAGTCCAAAATATAGATAAGAACACATGGTGTTCAAACTCAAACTTATATCTACATTTAGTCCACTCTAAGTTTATCCCTCTCTCTCCCTCCTCGCATCCTTCTGCTAAGTCTTCAGTCCGCTCGGAAACGACGAGCGACAAGATAAAAGCCAACAAACGCTTAATGTCAGCTACTCGCGTCGGATTGGATATACTACGTAGCCCCTGCTCCGTGGCGCCGGGTCCCATGCTGACACGATAGTCTTGTCAATGAAAAACAACGAGAGTGCGAGTGTCAACCTGACTTAATCCTTTGTCTATGCATGCCTAGTTCCTTGCTCATACCACTTTATAACTATTGTTGCCTGTCCCGCGTGCGGCACATGTTACATGTTCGATCCATACCTGGGTACGTACTTCTCAAATATGTATTGCAAGGACAGGTCTTAATCTAGTCGCTCCGTACAACCTAGCTCACCTCACTCTTTATTATCGCCGATATACTTCGGAGTATGCCGAAGTATAAAGTGTTGAGTGGAGACTGATGCTCGTTCGTCCACTGTAAAAACTCGTCCACTGATATCTTGTGCCAAGAAGCCAAGATACCTAACTTTATGTCAATCCAAAAGTTTCTACTTGACACGAGGCTCCATCTCACCAATCCCAACTCGGTCCACTACCACGCTTTTAGTTTATCAGCTGAGGTCCCCCGAACTAGTACATATGGTAATCATATGCTAAGCCCACCATCACTTATTAATAACACGACATCCATCACAGCCACACGACACCAAGGAAATCTATCGTCAAGAATATATAAACTACCTAGTATGTAAATATATATGCAAAAGCCAGCAGCAACTACATGGCGCTCCTATCCATTTCTTAACCCGGCTGGCAACTAGATGATCCACGTATTAACTTGCGTCTCTCCCTCCTCCTACACATTTCGTTTGCCCGTCAATTTTCGTTATCACCAGTTGTGCCCATCAAGACTGGTTGCCCAGGTGCTATCCGCTGAAAACGCCGCGCAATGTAAACAGCCAAAAAGCAAAACAGTCCATTGCTCCCTATCGCAGTTTCAGGGCCACATGTGCCGCGGGGCGCTGAATTAAAACATAATAAAAAACACATGTCGTTAATGGCGTCAATGTGAACTGTGTGTCATAGTTCTTAGTACTTGGCCGAGTACCGTGCTGCGCCTGGTGAGTAAGGCAGATCGTATGAGCTGGTGTGGCCGTAGGGGTCCTCAGAGAAGACAGTTGCCCTTCGTTCTTCTTCGGGTAGCAGCTCCTTGACCTCCCAGTTGTTCATCCTGGTGCCAACTGAGAATTCGAGATCTTCCTTGGTGATTGAGTCCCAGTACTATTCAATGTTAGCAGCTTTCGATGTTTGGTTGTTGTTTGAATCAGACATACCTTGTAGATCATCATGACGGCCAGCAAGTTACACACGGTCGCAAGGAACAGGCCATCGAGGTAATGGCTGATAGCGACACAAATCTTTGCGCTGAAAGCGTAGAGAAGAACCTGGCCAGCCACGAAGAAGAAGATACCAAAGGCAATATCTCCAAGGGGCCAACGGTCGTGTAGTGTCCTTGTCACGAGCAAGATTTGCATGGCCACATACACAAAGAGCTGAACCGCATTCAAGAGGTAAAGAACCACAAACAGGCCAACAGTATTGGTGGGACCAAGTCCAGCCCAGCTCTTGAATGTAGCCAGAGATACAAGGAAGCTGATGGTGAAAGCGGCTAAGGAACAGAGGCGCATCATCCAGACAGACAGAGGTGTTCCATCTTCATACAGTTGAAATCCAACAAAGCCGTTGATAAGAAGACATGTAATAACCGCGCTGCTTAACCCATTTTGCACACTGACAAAATACGGATACGGCTCACTCCCCGGGGGTGCTACACCAGCATCGACAATGAGGGACATAGCAGTGAGCAACATGTACAGGTAGAAAAAGCTGAGGATCTCTTTACGGCCGACAGCAGTGAACTTGCTGCGAACGTGCAGAATCATGATGACGGTCATGACAAGCGCAGCGATGTGCATCACAGACGTAGCACCCTCGAAGATGATGGTGTTGGCAAGCTCAATGTTGCGAGCATAGCATTCTGGCTCGATACCGGTGCGACCGGACGCCTTAAGAATAGGACCGACGGCGGCGCATAGCGGCAGAGGTGCGATCTCGCAGATTGGGGTGAAGTCGCCAAAGGAAGTCATTATGGGCGAACTGTAATCACCATTCGGTTGTCGCCGTACGTACTATGTGTTTTGTATGTCGATAAAACGAATGAACGAAAAGTGGTGAAGCGAATATCGACACTAGTGGGTGGACGAACGATTGTCGTCGAGCAAATCGTTGTATCGGTGTCGCTGATGTCGTCGAATCGTCCAACCCCTGGCTCGAGATTCAATCGATGTCCGAACTTTTCGATCGTCGTTACCACTTCGAGGGCGAAACTTCGGGAAATCTCCAACCAAAAAGGGCTTCGAATTCGATCGGAATGCAATCAAGTCCCTTGGGAGCGTACAAGGGGGAGTCTCTCGCCAGGTCGATGCCAAATATCTCGTCCCTTGACCGATGGCTTGTCGGCGCCCCTTTCTTCCAGCTCCAGCGGCTAAGATCCAAACGAGCGAAGAGACAATAATGATAGAACGGACGATCAGAATGCGAACCTAAAACACCAAGAACAGCGTCGCTCGGCGAAGGCGATGATTAATTCGAGGTACAATAGCGAATGTGTTGCAAGCCTCTGCTGCGCTTTGGGCGTTGGGGGAGAGATGAGTGAAGGTCGGAAGAGACAACGAGTGGAGCGGAGAGATCTGGTTGCTGTGCCATTTGGAGCGGCAGGGTGGACACGTGGGGCGTAGTAAAGTGGCTGGTGATGGTTATGATTGGCTCTCTTTTGGCTGTTGCCGTGGGGAGCGCATAGAACCCTGTTTCGATTCTTGTAAACGAATGAACCGTATAACATGACGACGACCGATATCTGTGGACTTTGAAAGGTCAGAATAGGCATGACTTCGGCTTGTTTGAGCTGGAGCATTGAGCAACAAGTTTGTGCAGCACGAACTAATTACGTCATGAGATTTATGTTCTTCAGCTACTACGGGCAAAGTAATCTATCTACAAGCTGTGGGTTCACACCTACCCTATAAACCATCATCAATTTAACATTTCAGAATATATTAGGGAACATGCAGTATAGTATGTAGACAAATATGTCAAAATTTGCTAATAGTATCCTTACTATACTTCTCGAAGTAGTTTACAATGTACCAGTCTCAGCGTAAATGCCACCTCGTCTGTTGGACATCATTACATGGTGGGCAGAATTTCGAAATACATACATGATACACCCTAACAAAACCACATTTTTAATTTTGACAAGATATGAGATAGACAAAATATTAAATGGTGGCACACAAAACGGCGCTTTTGGCAGATCCATTGTTGATTGTGATCTATTCTAAAGTCATAACTAACGTTTCGGCCCGTCTGTCTATATAACAGGCTCTGCTAGCGCAGAGGTCGCGCCGAGAAATTCAATGCCTGAATGTTCGCTGCTAGATCCTAAGCTCCTCGTGAGAAAGCTCATCGTATCGTAAAGCATGCTTCATGGCCAGTCTCGTGCGGCTTCGCAGCGCTCATCGCTAAAAAGAAGCCAAAGTAACTCCAAGTCAAATGCAACCGTAAACTCCCCATGCCTAATACCTTTCCTTGCGTAGTCCTGCTCGGGAGACTGTTGAACCCTGGCCTGTTTCTTTCCTTCCGAACGCCTAAAATATGCCATGCCTGAAGATGTGGTACCGACGCCAAATAATCTAATTTCATGAAAAAAGGTTGCAAGGATTCGAGCAAGAGATGCGAGTGGATTCCAAATGCGGAGTCTCAAGATACTTTAGCGATGAAGTTCGCGGTATGTGTTTTGGTGAAATCCGTAATTGATCGGAGGGTGACCCTGCCATTCCTAAGACGGGTAGTGTCCCTGAACGAGTCCGTGAGGAGGAAGCGTCTGATGTTGCGGGTGACCACGGTCGTAGACAACAAACTCTGGCACAATGCCGGTTCGGAGATCATTTCGTCGTCCGAGGGGTTGATAGTGCATCTGTGTTGGGGGAACAGGCACAGAGAGATGATACTGCTCCAACGATGCCGACGGAGGGGGGTACAGCAGTGTGTTAACGTGGCGCACCGGCTTGTACGGACTATGTCGCTGTTGCAGGTAAACACTCGGCGAGTTAGAGATGGGAGTGTGTGTCATAGGAGTATGAACAGCCGATGCTTGACCGTAGGCCTCGGCCAAAGGCGACGAGTTGAAAGGACCTAGGCGACCAGGGCTGTGTTGCTTGTTAGGGGTGCCAAAGTTGACAGGTGCCTGAGTAGGGAAGCCAGCCTGCGTCATGGTAACACCCGTCGATGTAGGAAGCGGTTGCTTTTGCACCATGCCTGTGGGAGTTGAGGAATAGACTGTCGACATGGCACGCATGCCGGTCTGCAACGGAGGAAGCGAGACGTGAACAGGTTGAGCCATCTGCTGTGCAGTTTGAGGATACCCGTTGACGTTAATGTTAACATTGGCATTGTTGAAGGGTGTCGACGTGGGCTGGACCTGGGGTTGCATCTGAGGCTGTCCGGTCATGACACTGAGATGGGGAACAGGTAGCCTCGCCGGCTCAACAATTCCATTGGATCGCGGGTGGACAACCTGAACCATGGCGGGACCAGGACCTCGCTGAGGAGGCGCAAGTCGTTTGGCTGGGTGTTCCATGATCTCTCCCTCGGGACTTCGCTTCCGTGAGACGGGGAATTGCAAGTTGGGCTTGGTAGCCAGTGGAGAGACGGTGTTCGTGTGGTATGCGGCCCAGTTCTGTGAGTGGCTCGAAGTAGGTGAGTAGTTGGTCGTGACAGCCGGAGTAGGGGGGAGGTTGACGGTGGGCTGCATGACACCCGTTGGCGAAGCGACAGGCGAGCGATGAGCCTTGTTCGTCGGCGAAGGGATGTGAATCGGGGATTCTGGCAATCGCACAGCTCGGTCGTAGTACTCATGGAAACAGGCCAGCTTGTCCAACCAGTCTTCCCACTGCTCCTTTGTCGCCACCAAGTTGTATCTCATGTTGCTCAAGAATTCCACTTCCATAACATGAATCTCCTGCACATTGAAGCATGATACCTCAGCCCAGGTTTTGTTCGTGTAGGTGTTATCATCCAGGACTGTCAGATGGTCAGTTGATGTTCTGTATCAAGATCTGCTTCACTCACATTTGTTCCCAAGCATGAGGGCCACAGTCAGCAACCGATATTCGCTACCCGCACGGCCTTTGATCTGAGGTGTAGACATTTTTAGTCTGTAGATGAACAGCAAGGCCAGCAGTATGACATTTTGGGTCACTTGTGTTGTCGAGAGAACGCTGTACACCCACTTCCGAAATTGGTCGTAGGGTTTGGCGAGAGATGGTAACCGCGGAATGGGAGCATTGGAGCCCCTTGTACGGATCGACCCGGCTTGCTTGAGTTCGTCAATAGACTCAAACCAAAACAAGCATGTCATCTGTAACCTGTCAGCTTAACTGATAATTTCATTGAATGTAAATACACTCACCTGAGCAGCGAAATCGGCAAGGTTCCCGCCCGAAGGGCTGATGCACTTGGGTATTTGCAAGCTGTGGTAGACTAGCGACTCGGAGTCATCCTTATTCACAGTTTTAGAAGACACAGGTGGTGTTGAAGGCCTGACGGCCTGTCCCACAGCTGGCACCGCCTGGGGCACTGTCGAGATGGATCCATTTCGTTGTTGGGATACTTGAGATGCGGGGTGTAGCTCATGTTGCAGATGTGTCGATTGCTCCTGCTGGTAGTAGTGATTATATGTAGTTTGTGGTTGTGACTGATGTTGCTGCTGCTCTTGTTGATGTGCAGGATATCGGTAGTACTGAGAACTTCTCGTATCGTTCATGGCAGCTGCAGATCGGGCAGCTTGTGGAACATCAGGGTAGTTGTGAATAGCATGGCTATCCCACGAAGCCAGCGGGGGTTGGAAAGCGGTACTCATATTGTCAGTAGGAGGAGTCTTTAGCCCGTTCGCTAAAGACAGAATGTTGTCGAATCGAGCTGGTAGCTGTGGCAGTTTAATACTTGAAGGAAAGCCTCGTTCCCGAGTGCCAGGGCCGTGGGGAGGTGAAGGAGGAAAGTTCAAGGTCGCAAGCAAGGTATCAACCGACATGGAGACTCATGTGTATCGCCGAGGTGTTGCTGGACGAGGCAAGAAACGTAATTGCCAAGTTCGAGGGGCACCGGAGCTGTGAGTGTGGTGTTTGATGCTTCACTTCGATGTGCTCAAGCCCCACTGCAGGTTCGAAAGCGAAGGTTAAGTATTCAGTGTGTTGGCTTATTGTGCAGGCAGAATAACAATTGATTTGCCCCGCCAAAGCTTGCCTGCGTTTCGTATTGAATTATTGATGTGAAGGTCGGTGGTTGCGTTTGTTGATGAGAGGGTGTTGATTGTTCAAAGGGCTGCTGAGAGCGCCAGTGCCATTGTCGATTTGCACAGGCGAGCAGTGTATCCGCAGTAGGCCAGCTAAAAGCGAGGAAGTTCGGAGGGGGTCGCTTGGATTTCTTCAATGGAGAAGAATTTGTTTCGTCGAGGATATCGAGCAGCAAGCAGAGGCAGGCCTCGAGGTAGTTTTAGATTCGCTGGCTGAAGGTAAATTGCATTCGCTGAGGTGATGGAGGTTGATAAGGTTGAGGACAGAGTGTTTAAACTGAGAGGAAAAGATGAAGTCAGGTAGGAAAGGAAAGAGTAAAAAGAAGCAACAACGGAACAGTCAATCCATGGCTGGCGGTTGTATGCGAATGTACAATCCTGTAGGTGGTAGTTTACTTGCATTCACTTGGATTGGACTTGTATCGTCAAGTGAGGTGTGGTTCTCTCCTAGATGCAGCCCAGTATAGCATAGCGTGCCTAGCGTTCCTAGCGTAGCGTAGCCAGCCCAGGTTGTAGGTAGCGTAGGGAGCAGGAGTAGGGGTGTCCGTCCCACTATTAGCCCCATCCATTCCCTCCACCACCACAGCCATGAACGGGCTACTGTACAGTACGGGCGCGGATACATGCTCTCATCACCGCGGCGCCCAGTAGTTCAAAGTATCTTTTAGTGGGCTATCTCCGTCTTTAAAGTGATGCCCTGGATCAGACTGGGCTTGATGGAGCCATGTATGGACTTCCGTTCCGTTGGCCGATTGTCGCTTCTTCTCTTAATACCTCTTACTCTCTCTTACGCTCACACACACGCTTATGCTCACTTTTCCCATTCACTCTCAGACAAGACATTGCACACGCACACCCGCCCCGGCCAGGTTGCGCGCCGTGTGGTACTGGCCGAGCGTGTATTGCGGTACTTGTTGTTTCCAAGACAAGACCATACAAAGCCCGGTACCACCGGCATCCATCACAATCCTCTGTCCGTCATGTCGCGAGCCTCTGCTAGACCTGCCACTACGGACTAGACCAGGGCTATCGTGGCGCTCTCCAGCTGACACCGCACCCAACGACAACCCCCGGTTTCCGTGAGGTGAGGTGCTTTCCATTGCCCTGTGTTAGCTGCTAAGATATTGCCGCTATCACACGCCCCTAGACCTGGTCATATTTCACCCCCCCTTACTCGCCGCTAAAACCCTCAGGTTTCCTCCACTCCTCCCCAAAGTCCAATGGATCCAAGCCCGCCAAACAGCGGAGTCTCGACGTGCTGGAACCTACCATTCACCTGCTGCATTTTAAGCCCCCAGGCAGCTCAATGGAGCATCAAATTCGTTCAGAGTCGCCCCTGGAACGCTCTAGGGGTCGCCTGGTCGGTGCCGGGTTGGATGCTGGTGAGCAGGCTTGACGGTGCACGCAGAGGCCCGAGCATTTAGGGACTGTAGGAAACATCTACCCAGGCACGCTACGGTATTGATATTGATATTGATATGACCGGAAATGAAGGTGAAAGTAAAAGTGAGGATGAATTTGTTCAAGAGGGGCAACAACTCAGGCGGCTGGTGAGTACATCATCTCTGAAAAGCCTCAAGAACTTGACTTGACTTGCACACCCTTATGCACATGTTAGATTCCTTCCATCCCATCCTTGAAGCCGGGGCTTGTACGGTGCATGCGTATGCGAGATCCTTGATAAGTGTCGTTCGGTACAGTGTAGGAGGAGGTTTCGACAAACACTACCTCTTGTGGAGTACAAACCCATTGATGAAAGTTCATTGGGCGTGTCGGTTAAGGATTGATACAAAGCTTCTCATTCATCGGCCCTGTAACTACAGATAGAGCAGCGCGTTGTAGCGCGTTGTAGTGCTGTAGTCTAATTATCTCAGCTGCTGGTGGAAGTTTTGAAGTTGCTCTGCCTGTCTTTATCCGTGGTGTCGCATGCTTGCTTGTCCAACAAGTCTTGAACTATTCGACATCAGATGGTGTGTCGAAACCTTCACCTACTAGCATATCCACATGATGGTGCAACTCTGCCTTAGACAGATTGTTGGCTTCTCATGAGCTGACCGTCAATCATGAGCCCGAACCCATGAGGAGTCATGTTGCCCTGAGCCATGTCATGCCGCGGCGCTTACTCCACTGCCATTCCCTGCTTGGCCTTTCCTGGTTCCAGGAACGTGAATACGTGAGTGTCGGCCGCAGGTAATAAATCACCAGGTTCTCTCCCCATTTGATACGGATTTGACTTTGCTTCCGTGTTCTATGTTGTGCAGCCTGGGTTATGCTTTTCTGTGATTTTGGCTGGCTTGGGATGGCCTGGGCCATGTACCCAATAGATTGAGGCGACAACCATCGTTACGCTACTCGACAAAATTGGTTATTATCAAAGAGGATAAGGAGAGATGCACCAGAATCACCGGCAACAAGAATCCGGCATGGCATGGCTGAAAGGAGCGAAACAAGGTCCCAGCTTCTGAGCCCAAAGGCAATAGCGATACTCTGTAGATCGAGCAAAAGTTGTCATGTCCCCCCACAAGCATCCGCACATGTATTCCCCTCCAAATGGAATCACCACCTATTCGCTGAGATTTGAGAGGCGCCGCAAATCCGTGCCGCTCGTCAAAGTCGAACTACCAAACGGTTAATTAAAGCAACTCTTCACAACTTTGTCACCCGGTTTGCAAGCAACTTGTTTTGAGTATCCATTTCTGCTTCATAAACAAGTCCCCATGCCTTTCCGAGACACTGTAATAAGCACCACTGGCATACATATTTCATGGCGTAGTACTCCGTATTGTGCCCATCCATACTCATGGCGCAGCTCGCTGAAAGTCAGTGTACCTGCGGCATCCTTATTAGCTCTTCCGGATCCTTGGTATAGCGCCGAATCGCATCCCACAGTGCTGAGTTGAAATTCTTTCAAGTGGAACTGGGGTGTTCTAATCCGCCTCGTCGACCATTGAATGAAATAGCACGTAGTTAGAAGCCACCGTCTGGCCCCATCCGATAACCTGGCACTGGACGGTGGAAATCCCTGTCGCTGCGAGCATTTCCCTCGCCCTGAGGTAGAGCGCCATGTACGGAGCCAAG
The DNA here is from genome assembly GCA_900312805.1 of Fusarium torulosum. NCBI lineage: Eukaryota > Fungi > Ascomycota > Sordariomycetes > Hypocreales > Nectriaceae > Fusarium > Fusarium torulosum. Next base: position 10,240 of record ONZP01000418.1, read on the forward strand.
GGAGCCCAGCCCGTCATCACACTTCCAATAAAGAGACTAGGGACGATGATCCAGAAACTCAACCGGGGCAACCCAGGGCCTGTCCAGTTAAATGCAGCAAATATGCATCTCGCAAACCTCGAGCTGTGTCAGCCAGCCCAAGACAATACCGGTACGTCCGCGCGCCAAGTACATAGTCGAGCCTCAACTTGTAGCACTAAGAATCGACACATGGGCCCACGTCAGTTTCGACAACGCCCTTGTCAACTCGATGCAATTAACAAGTCGGCTCTCAGATGGTCTTCAATGTACGCCTGATTCCGTCAAGACCGAAAGTGCTGTATGTAGGCTGGTAAGTACCAATTTGAAAGGTGTTGTTCGGGACTCGTGATGGGCAAGAAAGAGGCTTGTTGCCGTTAGAAAGCAAGTCAGTCGTGCACAAGCCTGTCACTGCATTCCGTTGACTGTAACCTTCCTTGACCAAAAACAATTGGCGTGCCCAACAGACCATTGTCAAACCTTGGTAGCGGGCTGCGAGAACCAAACTTGGGTCTAATTTCGTACAAGGAGAGCAAGAAAGACATTCTTTGCAATTTTACCAGCCTGATCGATTGCTGTGCACGGGGTGCATGCATATGGACGTAGGTAACCTTGATGTGTAATCCGTGTTGGAACCGAGGAGTTTTGGCCTTTGCGCTTTACTCTTTGGCTAGCAAGATTGTAAGACAACAGCCCCAAATCCTTGAACACAACACAAATAATGCAATACATTATCAACTGATGCACCGAAAGGAGTCCTTTGATACAGCTATCCTTCGTGCTGACAATGGATCATCCTGTAGACGACGATTAATCGGCGCTATGATGGCGTTCAATAAACCCAGTGCATCGTATCCTCGGCTTCAGGTACGGATCTAGTAAACAAGTCGAGATGCGTAGGTCGATGAAACCACTTACTCGTAGCAAAGAAACTTCCCAGGCACACACCACCTGTGAGAACACCATATTCAGGGAATAATTGAGTCCTTGTATTTTCCTTTCTTTTCCCTCCAAGGGTTCCAGAGGTTATCTCCAGCCTGCAGCTGCAACGACAGTACTCTGTACATGTACATTCAAACCTGCAATGCATCAACAAGTCGTACCGAGACTGGCAGGTGGGTCGCAAAAAATAGGAATCTCAGTACTGCTGACATGAATAGACAAGCAGCTAAGGCCATATTAGAGTGCAAAAGTGAGCAAGTATTTATGTCGTCGTTTTTTACTAAGTGCTTCGATTCCCTATTTGTTTTGTTTTTTTGCGACCCACCTGACTGGCTCGTCTGATCAGCAGTCGCTTGCGAAATTGAATACGTACGCACGTAGGCTTGGTACGGGAAGCTGGTCGTATTGCGTGCCTATGCCTGCGGTTGCCTCGTATGTACAGCAAAAACTATGCCGCCTCAGCCTGGTTTTCTCGTACATGGGTGCAAAGCTTGCAAGAGTGGGTGCATTGATGACCACTTGAGTCCGGTCCACGGATAATCAATCTTGAAAACGAACGAATCAATATGGTACGGGTACTGGAACAAAGTGCTGTAAGCCAGACAGACGGCCAGCCAACCACAGTGAGTCACTTATGACAGGGAACCTAATCTTGGAGATGACCCTTGCCTTCGAAATTTCTTACTTTGGTGCACGGTAAGGACTTTGACGCAGGGATGATTGGTTGGGTGTTTGAAGGAGTGAATCGATCCATGTAATGGATACATACATCATGAGACAGCACAGGCGGGTGTATGTCAGATTCGCGGCGGATGTTAAACTGTATTAATCTAGTTGGAGGAAGTGAAAGCATGGAGAGAGCATTATGGAACAAGCCCCTTCCATGGGTAATCTAACCACTGGAAGCTAAAGGGTAATTGTATCTGGTCGTGCTTGCCTCCGTTGTCTATCAACCCTTCCAGGGGAGGGAGCCATGAGACCGCCAAGCCAAGCAACTAAAAGAGGAAGGAAGGGGAACCGACCTGTGGAAAGAACTGGTCGATCACTCACTGCCAGTCGAGTCTCGCACAACGTCTATTATTAATACACAGAACCAAGAATGCAAATATCACTATCATCATTGCTAGCAGTCGGTGAAGGGGGAAACTGGAGATAACCACAATATGAACCACTCATGTTGATATTGGACTTTTCGGTATGCATCATAGAATCTGACTGCCAATTAGAGTCTGCCCATGGATGACTGATGAGGAAGGAAACCAGACGCTGTTGCAACCTTCCCTAGCAACCTGGAAACAGAAATGGAAATGGGACACTGAGGTGAACGGCCGACATTGCTGTCATTGGTCAAAGCATGTGGAAATGTAATTCTTGATGCGGACAAGAAAAGAAACCGCAGGAGTCAGGACCGAGACATCGGCGTTTTCCCGCTTATGCTGTTGGTCTCCGTCTAACCTTACCACCATCCCCAGCAGCCGCAGAAGGTAGGTAAGGTAACCTCAGGGTACCATAAGGAATGGCCGGTCTTAGGTATTTTCTTTCCTTTGATTATAAGCTATATAAATATAAATAAGATAAGATATAATACATATTATAAGATACAGAATTCTTTAAATAATATTTATATAATCTTGGGGGGAAAATCTAATTTTATATTATTAAAATAGCTTTAAGAGTTATAAAATAATATTTAAAAGTTAAATATTCGAAATAAATTATTAATATAATTATTTATCTTATTTTTAAAATTCTACTTAGTATTATAGTCTTTAGAATATTATATATAAGTTATTATTTCTTCATGGTATTTTACTTTATTTTATTATAGATTTTAAAAATAATAGAGATTACAGTAAGAAACCGGGGGAGCGGACATTCTTATGACACCCCCTTGGGTAATTCTTTACTGTACCAGTAGCTGATCACTTATCCACCAGCCATCTGTCTTTTCCCCCTTCTCATTCACCTCTTCATTTGTCTCAACACTACTTCAGCCGGCCCACTATGCCTTGCTCATGCCCACCAAGATGGGGGTATCACGAATGCACCGGAGAAGCTAGCTTCAGCAACCTTGTTTCTCCACGCATATCAGCAGCTGCGATGTGAACACGCTTCTTGTTACTTACAACACGCACATCTTAGATGAGAATATCACAACAAGATCGAGCCGCAAGAGAGCTTTCAGGCTTAATATACATGTCGAACATTGAAACCAATCACACGCTATGGCTGTCAGCTTTGGAAAGCTTGCAGAGCTTGTGGCAAACACAAAACGCAACGCACCAACAGCAACCACAGTGGAGTCCCGGTCGGTGCTCTGACTTGGGTTTGGTTCATTCGGCCTTTGTTCCTCTGCATTTCTTTGCTTTGCCTGGATTGAACGGAGACAGAGCAGGGCGCTCGATCCCTGATGTCTATGGCAGACTTGGCTGACCTACTGTTCTCTCCTCCGCTGCATCCGCCATCGTCACGTTGACCATCACGGACTCATGGAACAGGCCCCAATGACATTATGGTCGGTCCCGGACTTAGTATCGGTATTGGAGGGGTGGGGCCGGGGAAACGTTCTTAACATCAAAGTTGAGCCAGCCAGCACTTACAAAAGGATACAGAGTACTGAGTACACTTTTTGGTATACACTAAAGCCTCATGTGCTCGGTCTGATGCAGTCGATAAAGCGAGTGATGTGGACGCTCCAGGCTTGACCTTGCGGTCCTTCTGTTAAGTTACACAATGTTATCTAACCAGCATGAAGGATCATGCTCCGAGACAGCAGACAAAAGGGCTGTTGCCAAATTGTCACACCCGTCTCTCTGCCGCCTAATCACAAACGGTCCTTGCTGTTGGCTGACTTTTGAAAGTCTCCAACAACCTCCACGCCACCTTTATTAACTTCTAAACTCGATTAACGCAATTTTGGCGCGTATTCTATTCCCGCACGGCCACAAACACACTCATCTTCGATTTGAGGCCCCTATTGTCTGCCAAGAATCAATGATTCAACAACGTTGATTGATTACATCTTGTCGCAGAGATATTCTTCGGTATTGGACACTGCTGGTCCAAGTGTACACCATCTTTTCTTACTGGCAAAATGTTTGCTTATCCCTGCGAATTCGAAATGAACCACGACCACATGTGCCACCCCTTGCCTTGCACTTACAGCCCAAACATCAAGAAAAGATGCTCAAACCACAGCACTTTATTAGGCATATAATCCGTCCATCCACGGCAACGGGATTGCATCCACACGTCTACAGCGTTATATCACACCATGGCTACGAATACGGCATTCCAACTTGTCGGCCCCCGATTAGATGATAACACCCGCAGTTGTACCTAGAGCGATTGGTGGGTCAGTCGTACACGAACAAGGCCAAACAGTAGTAGGCATTCAACATGATCGTACCTCGAATGTTCAGTATTGGCTTATTGCTAGCTCTAGGGACCACGCAAAGGCACAAGACGGGTCGTTTCATGGTGCCCCAACCGGCTGGTAGCGAGTCCCATGTTGGGCTTCTATTGGCCCAGCGTCTATATTTTATCTCTGCTACGAACGCATCCAGCTTCAGACCGTCCGCAGGCTTGGTGATAATGTACATAAGGCTGGCCTGCTTACAACCAACTGCCGACCCTCAAATGAGAGTTAGCAACTAGACGCTTGTGGTCTGGCAGGCCTGTTTCCGCCATCTTTCCCCAAGTCGACCCATCGGCGATGATCAAACACATTGATGAACAATGATGCGATGGTTGGTGGATCGAAGGCATTCGAGGCATAAGTATTACGGCTGTTTTGGATGCAAGACGTACCTATTTAGCCCATCTGCCCATCCACTGCGTAAACTGGTAGGCATCAGATGCTGGCGGCTGGTTCGATGAGTAGTGTGGCTTTGCCGCACCGTGGGGTCCTCACACATCCCCTAGGGGAACTATAAAAACAGCATGTTGAAGAAAAAGGATGCTTGACTCCATAAATCAGTTTGTCAACAGTCCGGAGTAACAAGGTCTCTGTTGACCCCGGGCCTGACCGATAAAGAACAAGAACAACGTCAGGTTCCGCAATGCAAGTTTACTTTCGGCTTGGGCGTGGAGAGACAAGCCTGATCCACTTGAGATTTGTATTCGTTAGCAAGCAAGTGAGTGGCTTGCTCGAAACCTGCAGCTACGAGTTTCTCTTATCACTCCACGCCCACGCCCCTTGCCCTGTGCGATGCCGATTAATATTGAAACCAAGTGAAAGGAATTCATGATGCAGGGATGCTCAGGCCTTCTTGATATCACGCTACACGCTCACAGTCCTCGTCACGATCAATTTTGTAGCCTCACAGAAATGTGATGTGTACGTCTTGTTGGGTTGGCATGACTCTCGCACGGCTCGTACATATTATACTTTCTGCTTAATTACCTGGCGATCATTGTTTGACATATTCAACCTGCCAAACATGCAAGCCGAACGCAATAATTGATCTCGCACCGTAACATGAAGCCTGGCGGCGATCTTTACTTTACATTGATTTAGATCGCTGATTTGCAGGTCTCGGATCAGTCCAGGCCATGGGCCAGAGCTCAGCCTCAATTTGTTGATTACGCCTCAGAACCGTTTCATGGAAGTTTACTTCCTTAGGGGGGCATTGCGGCCTTCTATACTTAGATGGCATGGCTTGCTTTTGTGTTTTGGGGTTGGAACATCTTGATATGGCTCAAGCCATATTTTGGGTTTGTTGTCAAGAGAGCAACATTTACCCAAGCTGTCTGGAAGCCGAATTGCAACGCAGGTGAGTTTATGGCACAGCCAAGGCTGACCTGAAACAGTTGTGAGAAGACGCAACTTTGCAGAAGACATACGTCTAGGTCTTGTTGATGTGAACCCACTGGCGGGGTTTGTGTTGCAGACAAATTCTACTGAGCAAGAAAATTGACGGGTGGCAGTGCTTGACACCACAGGGTAGGCGATACTCATGGTGAGTTGGAAGACAATCCTTGTGTGGTCAGTTGCCTGGACCCAATCGGAAGGACCACGATGCAAAGCCTAACTTGTCATGATGCCCCTTCCTTACCCCTCAACTCGTGACATTACGATCCGAGTCTCAAGCCCTAGCTTCGTTGAGGGAGGAGGGGATAACCGAGAGCCGAGAATAGCAGCGGCACGGATGACAAGAGTTTGTCGATATATGCCGTGTTGATTCAACATCTAGTCATTATGGCCGACTTGACTGAGTGGATCGAACCGGGGTCAGCGTCTAAAGCTCAACAGCTTTCAAAAACTTGGCGTTGATGAATGAATAACTAAAGTTAGACTTTTCACCCAGGCGAAAGGAAAACCCCGTCGAAAGGGGGCTAAATCCATCAAATGCAAATGCAAGAAGAGGGAAAATGCTCTGAGGCCTAAGATCCATCCCATGCAAGCACTTTACGCGCGGCGCGTCCACCTGGTGTTGGATTGGGAGACTGACGCTTCCTCCTCTAGGCTCTAAACCTGCTAATTAGTTAGGCTCCTCCCTCGCTTTGACTTCCTCTGATGATCTTTGATCTGATCTGGTCCAATCACTCACTATTTTTGCTGTGCTCAGAGCTTGGATACACCTCCCTTGAATTGTCTCGCCGGGGGGCGTCAGCATTTGCTTCGCTTTGTTTGCGGGGGCTCGCCGAGCTGAGCTGACTTGAGCTGAGGCTGCTGAGCCCTGGCCAGGGCTTGTTGTGGATGCAGGCCTTGCATTCCCTCTCGTTGTCTCGTCTGCGAGTAAGTTTCGAAAAACAAGAGGTGCATTTTAATGCCAATGCAACGCACGACTCGCTCCCAACATTGGCATGTATCCATTTCAAGGCCCCTCTTTCAATCTCTAGACGCTGTGATTGGAGAGTTTGCCGCTCTTCGAGCAGGGTTCCTCCTGTCTCGTGCCGGCTGAGTGCATGTTGATGTCTGAGAATATCAAGTCAGTGATACGGCACACGGCAAGACATACTTATGCCTTTTGACAATCCATGCGATGGCGTTTTGATATTCGCTCCGCCTTGTACCTTCGTCTCAAAGTTCTTCTTGGCGTTGACTTGTGGTTAGAACTTGTTGTCTGCACATCATCGAGTAAGCCAAGTGGCGTGTTCAGGATGATGGCGGTACTGAGGCTTTGAAGGCTCCTGCCAGGTTGCATATGCCGTCCATATATGCCCATGGTGTATAAATTAGCGATGGTGGGATTTGTTTACGAGGCTCATTTTGATGTGACTTGGCTTATTTCAAGCTATGTACCGCCTGGGCGTTTGGGTTTCTCCAGAGGAGTGCTGTCTCATCTGAGCGATAAAACATAAAAGTCGAGCAGCAGGAAGGTAGAGATGAAGACATAATAACTAGTGCCAAAAAAGAAACAGTCTTTAGATATTATAGAATGTCACTTAGTGTTGTTCATGATGTCGAATCAATGCTAGTGATACATAGCATGCTGTAAATAACGTCATATATTGTAGCTATATGCACCTGGCACGATAGCCATGTTGATTGAAAGCACTGTATGAGGCAGCCAATACTCACGCAGTAATGAATACACAGCCCATGGTATGAGGCTTCAGATCGTCGTTGCTCGCTTGGTCAGCTAAGTGCGACAGTTCTGACAACGAGCCACCTAGGGGTATGCAGAATAATAGAGATATATGGGATATATAGTAATTAGAAGGCTTTGGATTTAGTCTTAGGATAGAAATATATAAGATTATAAAAATTATAAAATTGTCGGAACTTTTATACGCCCACTGTAAATCAACAGGTGGCATTTGCATTTACTACAGATCATAGACTCCATCCGAGTAAGATGGCCAGATGATACCCTGTTCAAATTTCGCTGCCGAGACTTTTGCTAATCGTGATTAGTTGAGCGACAATCTACTATGGCCGTCAAGATATACCATCATACATGGCATCCTTAAGCTGAACTACTATGGCAACCGACTCAAAGACACCCGGTTATCTTAAGACGACGATGAAGTGAGGAGTGAGAGGTGGACATATGGCGAACCTAGGTAGTAGGTATCATATACCTTGTCTTGACAGAGATATAAAGTCTGATAGGATTAGTACAAAACTCCCAACTCTATAGCAATAAAGATATCTTAAACGGATATATGCTATTAATAAGTCAAGGAAATATTCCCTAGTGTCAACCTAAACTTCTTCCTTATGCATACCATGTAGAGGGGGTTCATGCCTCAAACTTGGCAGGATAGAGATCCAATCGCTCATTGTTTCTAGAATGCCAGATAATCATGACAAGCTACAATACCGGACTTAGAAGCGAAGAGGTAGATTGTGATGCCAATATCTCCAGAGGATGACTTCCAACCTTATCATCAGGAAGAGAATCGGATATAGAATGGGCATGCCACGGAACCTGATGGCATCATTAATAATGTGTGTCTGTACTGGATGGACTTCTAGTTTACTGGAAGAGACCCAACCTTACTGTAATATTGCAGCAATCGTGTTAGCCGAGAGGTCACATCTTATGTTGCGGGTGTGCTTTTGGGCAGTAGCTCGAAAAATAATTATGAGCGTGGAACTGGGAGGATATGTACTTGCAGTAGCAGAGAATGATTGAAACTAACTAGACACATCGTCTGCAGTGTTGAGGATGTCCGTCAACGGTTGTTATGTTACCAAGGAATAACAAAATGACGCTAGCATTATGCCAACACTCTTCGTCTTGGCTGCTCCAGTGGAGAAGACTTGATAGGAAGTCAATAGAAATCTTATGTACAGTTGTGTAAGATGCCTGGCTTCTTCAACATATCTCAGCTCAAAGAGGTGACCCAATACACAGGTATGGACATCTGGGGTCCGTATTGAAGCACAAGGGCAAACTCTGAGAGTACCGTGCCTTTACATCACCAATCGTAGAGGAGAATGAGTCAATAACAGTTTGGAATGGAATACTCGGGGAGTTGAACAATTTGACAAACCTATGCAGAGAAATATCACAGACATCAGTGTATCAGATACCAAGATTCGGCATTTAGCAGGTCACGATCTTGTCGAAGAGTATGATCAGTACCAAGTGCATTGGCCTCTATCGAATAAATGAGACCCGGTAACAGTGTACTCTGGAATTGTTATCATGTGCTATGAATGTATGAGTAGTCTATTATTTGGATGGTTTGCATGGACATCAAGCTTCACGAGCCCTGGTCTATATGGAAGATGTCAGTCATCCAACGGTATATACTTCCAAGCCACTAAGAATCGAATAAATACGTTAAATTCGGTATCAATGTAGCAGAACTACCTCGAAGTCTTGTTATACCAACAACTCTGCATATCTCAATGAGTCGACCGTCTTTACTCGACACAGACATATATATCGAAACACAGACTTAGGCATTTTAGAACGCGGTACTTGATACGACAGAAATCGTTCAGTGTGACCCAATCAAGGACAAAGAACTGCAAAGATAGCTCTAGACTATGCGCTGTGATGCGGGGATGTTGTTGCCCAGCTAGACGAGTTTACACATATCGCCTATCTGCGCCCAAGGCTTCACTTCAACGTTTAATTCTGAGACAACATCCAACATAGCTATGTTTTAGGACAGTTCATATCGCACAATAGCAGGGTACTTCAGTCCTGACAATATATCAAAGACAAAGAAGCCGGGCGATGCTTACGGGTTGACACGCCTTGATGTAGGAACCCGCAGCGCATGTTGCATGTTGGTTAGCCCTGCGATTGTAAGTGCAACTACCTACAGCTGCAGCCTCACACAGAGAAAGAGATTCAATCTCTGTACCCGTAAGCTAGAGTAGAATTAGCATAGACACTTTTTATAAGACAATAGTGTTGTGAGTCTGTAACAGGTGAGGAGGGATATAACTGCCAACGCATTCATCTGCACATTCATCGCCCGTGTTAGCCCGACGAATCACAACATGAGACGAATGTCACTCTCGATAGTTTCACGTTATGCTCTCTCGCTGTCGGGTCTTCGGCATCGTATCCAATAAGTGGGAACTTTTGGACCCCTGGGGTGTGACGTCGATGACTGCGACGCCGCAGGACAAGGGTTCCCAGGGTTAAAGGGTTCTCTTAATGGTGATGATGATGGAGGACTTGCCTTTTTGTTATAGCAGGCTAATTAGAGCAAAGCACATCCATCCTTCTCGCCCTGTTGGAATAGAGGGGAAAAAGGAAAAGCAAAGGAAAGCAAAGCAAAGCAAAGCAAAGCAAAGTAGAGGAGAGGAGAGAAGTAGAAGCAGAAGTGTAATGTTACATTCGTAAACTCATGGCTCAGAACAAGGACCTGATTCGACTCCCGCGTAATCCGATATCTATCTACTGTACGCAGTGATCGACACAGAGTCCAAGCCACAGACTGACCAAGCTGTAAGAGTCCAAGGTCCTACTCACTCTGCTTCCTCATAAACAAGATATCTTTCCCAGCACCTCTCTTGATATTTTTTCTAATAATCCCAAATGAAATTGCCCTCTCTGTCGTGCTATCCCCGCGGCGTGGCCGTCTACTTATACGTCATATCGTCCTTTCTCCAACCAGGACATCCCTGTTAGGTCTTTATCCGGCACCAAAACACACATTCTAAGAGACTCCTTATGAAAGGGACGGAGAAAAATCAGTCAGGTTCTTGCTGAGTCGTGGATCCTGCTTCTGGTTAGTCGAGATGCAATCCCTACTCCTCGCTGCGAAACAGAATCGCTTCGGCTGGGCTGACTCTGACTCCAACTCCTAGAGCGCTGGTCCATGTTTGGGCACAAATTTCGTCTTCAGATTTGAAGAAAAAAAGCCCAGTTGAAAAGGAAAAAAAAAAAAACAGTCATAAAACTTAGCATCGATTGCTTTCGTGCTTCTCACCGTCGTCGCTTATATCACTTACACCAAAGACCGTGAAACATTGCTACTTAACATTCAATTCGCTACTAGTACTAGCGAGTCTTGGCCAGCATGGAGCGCTCTCGAAATGGCTCGTTCGAGCGACGCAGCTCAGTCAATTCTGTTCCTCGCAGACAAAGAACGAGTGCATCTTCGTCGCCGTCGCCCAGAGGCAGGACACCTTCGCCCTCTCGTGGTCGAACTCAGTCTTCTCGTGGTAGACCTTCCTCCTCTCGCCAAACCTCACCATCACGCTCCAGATCTCGAGGTAGATCCTCCTCACGCTCCAGCTCGCGCTCACCTTCTCGTCGTAAGAAGCACAGCGGCGACCACCACCATCACCATGGTCTCTTCAAGACAACTGCCGGCCTTCTAGCAGGAATCGGCGTTGCTACCGTTATAGCGCACAAGGTCTGGCCCAAGGGTATTCTGTACGGCGACCACGAAGACTGGGAGCACCCTCACCCCAAGCACCGTCATTCAGACCGCCCGCAACACCGTCGTCGCCGTTCACTGGAAGGTGGTGAGCGTGTTGTTGAGCGCACAGCCAGACGCCGCGGCGACGCTGTCTACTACGAAGAGGTCAGTCGCCGGCGTCCTCAGAACTACGAGAGGATGCCGCGACCTGAGCACGATAGGACATGGCAGTCTTCTGAGCGTCTGCCACATCCTCCTGATGATCCTTATGCTCATGGTCCGCCTGTGTATAAGGCTGAGCGGAGAACTGTTGTTCAACCTGTGCATATGCCCTACTGAGTGGCGGCTTGCAGACTGAGAATGAGACGAGAAGGATTGTTGTGCAAACTGCTTCGAAACAGTTTATGCCTATGCTAAATAGGGAATGGGTTGGCTTGTTTTGGTCGAATTATGGCGATATTAGGTTGGGCATATGCGTGTTTTGGTAATGATGCGATTTAATTTCTGTTATGAGACTATGATATGGCGGCAGGTATGAATTTGCACTGGTTACGGAAACACTTTGAGAGATATGTTGAAACGTATTCTACACTATTCGTAGACTATGGGACTATGCTATGCGATCCTTCCCAAAAACCACGCCAAGCAAAACACCGACTGCTGACCTATATGTATGTGTATCATGAAACCTCCGTAAGCCAATCCGCCTTCACCATCTATATAATTTATAAGCCGCCCACGGTCTTATTCACAGTAGGCATCGCTTGATCCTGGCGAGGAAGGGGGGCTGCTAGGTAGATTCTCTGTAATCCCCATTGGCGCTGCCCTTTCTGCTGCTTCCCGCCAACCCACACCAGCGGTCCGCCTCACCAAGACTGTGTTCAGGTTGTCTCCGAAATACCTCTCACGACGAGTAGTCTTCCTCTCGCCTCCTTCCATGGCCGAGTAGGCACTACGTGTGGTGCGCATTCTCTTTCGCTTGCCGCCTTCGCTTAAGAGGTTACTCAGTTTAAGCCGCTCTTGCATCAGGCCGCTGTCAAATTCGACGATCCCTCGTACCCACGGCGCCACATCTAGCACGATGAGCTTTGTGGTGCGATCGAATACTGACGGGTCAAGATAACTGGCCACTGCTATCTTCTCATTTATGGCAATGGGGTCGAATGCATGGGCGAGGTCCATCCGGTTCAGAGATGAAGCTTGTGGTCCAAATGAGTGGTCAAGCGATTGAATAACTCGTTTCTCTGTAAGTGGCTCAAGAATAGAGGTGGATGTTGTGTCAAGTGTAGATGAGCCACTCAGAAGCGTTTGTCTCGCCAAAGATTTAAGAGACAAGGAGAGATCGATACTTGGTGAAGATGGCATGACCTTGGGGTCTGCCTCAAGGAGACGACGTCCAACGATAAAATCGTCTCGCATCTTCCCTGGCATATCAGGCAGTCCTGGGTCGATCATTTCTTGGAAATCGGTTCCTAAGCTGCCGCTTGACAGAATATCTGCGTCACTCATCGAAAAGCAGAAGTCATCGAAAAGTGCAAGAGCCTCAAATTTCTTACTTTGTTCCGATATGTTCTGAGACAGGCCGTCTGCCCAAGACTGCAAATTCAGTGTGGTGTCCCAGTTACTGAGATCCAGAGACCACGAGTCCCATGCTTGTTTCATTGCTTCCTCTTCTGATCTCATTGAGTCAGGGCAGGCAACTATCAGATCACGGCCGACCCAGCCCATGCCCTTGCAGTACGTATCTTCGCTCAGCACTCGTACCACGTCCCCGTTGTCATCTAGGTCGGATCCCTTGGGCCATCGCAGGTAGAACCAATCGGATCCTCCCTTGCGGTCTCCAACTCCAATCTGACACCAGTAGTTGAGCTCTGTTAGCGAAGACCTTAGATCGCTATTGCGAGACTTGTACAAGGCTTCAACCGCTGTGCGTTGTAGTATGTGGCCCTCGTTAGCTGCTGTAAGAAGGCAAAGGTCGACAGCAAGATCGATTGGTGGAGGTGAGAAGCGAAAGATACCATGGAGGCTGAGGGTTTGGAGTGGTACCATGTTTTCGTCGCTACATGTCATGATAAATGGTCGTTTCGACTGTGCCATCATGCCAATCAGTGTCGCCCAGAATTGCTTATCCTCTTCGTATAGAATATCCACCTCTTCCAGCAGAATCAAGGACTGCTTTTGGCTCTTAGCCAAGCTGGTTTTCGGCGTCTCGATTAGCTTTTCTCCGACTGGCTTTTTGGTAGGTGGCTTAGAGGCTGCTGTCTTTTGGAAGAACGTTGTCATTGTGCCTTGCTTTCCAGACTTCAAGTCGCGAGACACTTCGTCCTCCTCTGCTACTTCAGAACCAGGATTGGCGCGGTGTTGTTGAACAAGATGATTCCGCGTCATATCGCCGACCTTCTCTAGAATATCTTTGCCGCTTCGTCTACTTCCAGAATGGATTTCGAATATCTCAAAACCCAGTTCTTTTGCTATAGCGTAGACGGTTGCTGTCTTACCACAGCCGTGAGGACCACTGATGACTACTGCATTCGTGAGTCGTCCCTGGTCCTTGGCTTCTTTTGATATATCACCATTTCGAACGACAGTTTTCTTTTGCAGCCCTGAGCCGGTTGGTACCCAATCGTCCTCGTTTTCGGAAATTTCATCCATCCCATTTGCCTCATCTTCACTATTGATAATGAAATCATCCAGCTCATCCTTCTTTCTTTTCTTTTTTGGTGCTGCCTTCGACTTTGCTTTTCCCTTCTTCGCGACACCATCAAGACTTGCTGAACTAACAGACTGAACCTGGAGTGTTTGCAGCCAGTCTCTGAGTAGAAGTGCCTCCTTGCCAGCCTGGAGAATCTCCGAGGCTTTAATGGGCGCATACTTCTGCGTCCAGGCCAGTGACTCGCACGTCGACTTATCGTAAGCAGAAAGGCTTGTCTCTAGCGCGTCGTATAGTCGATTGATAGCGGAGTGAGTTCTTCTAGAATGAGCACCAGCGGCGTCGTCCACCAGTAAACCATCGTCTTCGCCGACGGTTACCCGTTTTAATGTTCGTAGTTCTGGTCGGATACGTTTCTGGAGTTTTCGCCCGCTTTCGAAGTGCCGGGAAGGTATTCGGAGCTCCTTGGGCGCTGGCTCAAAACTGTAGTCATTTCTGGGAAGCGAATCTCGAATAGCAGTAAGATCCATGCTGGTGCAAAACTCGTTCAGGACAGATTCATCAGAAGTAACTGTTACGGTAGAGCCTTTGGACTTCTTAACCATTTGTTCCTGGGGTAAAGGTGTTGAAGAACCAAGTTGATCATCAAATCCACGAACATGTGCCATCCCCTGCGCCGGCCATAGAGGTTGCATAGCACCAGGAACTTTGGTCACGCCCGTTCTGACTCCGAATTGAGGAGCTTGCCCGCTCACAATGAACGGATTTCGAACCCTCTTCGGGGACATTGGCGTGGACATAAAGACTGTCTGCCGTGCTGGTTGCCGCTCATTGGCAACGCTATGCTTTTCTGCTTTCATGGCTTGCTTTGCCTTTCCACCAAAGAATGGATGCGTAGTCTTTGATGTATCAACAGTGGTAGCAGTGCAACTCTCCTTGGCCTTCCTTCCTCGCCTTTTTGGCGGGGTTGGAGGAAACAGGATCTTGCCTTCCAATATCTGAGAGATCTTATCACCCAAATCTTTTCGATTGGCGTCGTCGCGTCCGTATTTCAAGCATACTATGCGTGATGGAATGTTCTTCGATTTGGGTTTCGGTGGAGAGCCCAATGTCCCTGTCTTTGGGTTCCATTTCAGGACTTTGGCGTTACTTGTATTGGCATCGATGCTAGAGAGATTCGAAGGGTTGGCGGAAGTAGGCTGCAGAAGGTTCTCGGCAGGCTTTACTTGTGTGTCATTCATCGAATTTGTTGAAGCGTCGGCAACAATGGGCCCAATAGGTTTTATTCCAAGACTCTGCTCGATAGTCGCGTTCGCGTTATTCGAGATAGACAATCTCTCGCTCTGGCGTTTTCGTCGTTGCTTCTTGGGCCCAGGTGCATCGTTTTGAGGCGTCGTATCGGATTTTCGACGCTTCCTGCCTGGTTGTAATCCTTGTGTAGGTTGGTTGTCTTCATGGAGAGTTTCGTTGCTCGGGATTGTAGGAGTTTGGTCTAAGGTGTTGGAAGAGCTGGCAAGGTCGGCAGCTGGGCCTTTGGAGAAGAAAGGGTGAACCTTCTTTGCCTCCATGTCCCTCATGCCTTCTGGGGCCATTCTTTCGACCAAAATAGATCCCATTGATGCGTGAGACTCTGGACAAGATTTTATGTCAGCGTGCAATCGCAACTGACTAGAAGTTCGAAGGCTGTGTACCTTAGACTTAAAGTTGAACGCCCATTTCACGAATTGGGATGCAAAATAAAAGATGGTATAGCACCAGAGGCCAAACTTTGAGTGGCATTAAAATGAAAAGAGTGAGTTCAAATATGAGGCGTATATTGTCTCGATGCAAATGAGCCGAAAGCGTTGCCCGTGGATATAGTTGGTTAAAGAACTTGGTCCAGGGTTCGCGTTAGAGTGCTAAAGTGGTAGCACTGAACGCGTCGATTTACGCGCCAAGTACGTCAGGGATCATTGGAGTGCATTTGGGTGAACCCCATAGAGACCGCCCCACCATCGGAATTTGTTACGGCCCGCTCCAACTTTTTTTTTTGTGAAGCTTCACTTGTCGATCGCCTAAAGAAAAGTAAAGGCTGAAAGATTCCCTTCCACGAATTGTACTTCTTGAAGCTGACGGTATAACTCAGCATTACAATACCGTAGTCGCCATGGCTTCCGAGTACAGAATACACAAGCCATATGTGCTGGCGACTCTTCCCCGGCCCCTCGACCATACTGAAGGTCGCATTGTTGCGCGAGAGGTCTACGGCTTGCGCGACGGCCAGAAGAAGAGGAAGAGGACAGAACTGGTTGTTGGTGTAGACGGAGAAACGACAAGCATTTACGATGTATGTTTATTGTCTGAGTCTTACCATGAGCCTTTGCTAACATTGCGCAGGTCCCCGCATCAAGACTGATCACTTCGTATCCTATTCCGCCTCAAGAATCCTTCACCTGCGCTCCTTACTCCGTCCGAATTCGACGATCTGGCTCAAACGATGTTTCCCGGTATACATATATCGCTACTCGCGACTCCACCGGCCAAAAGATCTCGCTCTTCAAAGATGTTGTGCACCAGGATGGCAAGACCACCTCCACTACGATCGCTTCTCCAGTTCTAAAGACATCGCCTATTCGATATGTCACCTGTTCTTCAAGTGTTTCGGAGACTTCAAATGTGGGAGACGTAATCGTCGTCTGCCAAAATGGAGAATTTGTCTCCCTCTCCGCCGAGAGCCTTGTAATTCTGTGGACATCATCTTCGAAATCTGCCTTACAGGACGCTATCGCAACTCAGATCGAGAGCTTCGAAGTCGACTACATTACCTCAGGTACCCTTACTGAGTTTAGTGAGGGAATCTTCAAGGACAAGCCTGAGATCTTCAGCGCACTTCCTAAAACTCCTGATTCCGAGCCCGAGCTGGTTGCGATTGTGACAAAAGCTGTGAGCCAAGGCCAGGAGAGCCGACACTCCGTTGTTCTGGCTGTAGCTTCGGGCGTTTCTTCCGCTTCTTCCGATATTCAGAAGTTGTCGCCTCTCGAGATCGTTCCTATTGGCACTCCTTCACCCCGTGGTGCTGAAACATCCGTCTATCAGATCGATGTGCAAGCAGCTCTGCTTATGCAGCTTCAAAGAGGCTCTCTTAGCATCTACGACCTTACCACCCCTGTCCCGAAGCTCAAGTCCGTGGTACAAATGGAGAACGCAGTTTCTTTCACCCGCCTGTCACGACCATTTGTTCTGTCGTGCTCACTTGAGTCTATCGGTCTTTACAACCACCAATACCGCTCGATTCATGCAAACGCATCCCTTGACCTATCGGAGGTCCTTACCGAAAGCGATAAGCCCCAGAGCTGTCAATTGATCAGCTACTTGCGAAGTCAGGAGCTAGTTGTGGCCCTGGTAGATAACGTCCTTGTCTCAATCCAAATCGAACCCCCCAAGAGCCACGGGAAGCGAAGGAAGCAGGGTCTGCTCATCGACTCTATTGGTCGTGGAACTGCCACCGAAATCCCTGCGAAGAAGGCAAAGACAGACAAGCTATCAGCGGAATTCTCCAAATATGTCCCTGGCTCCATGACGGAGCAGTACATGACTAAACTTCGCAGTGAACTTGACAATGCAGACGGACATCTTGCAAAGGGTGACCTTGGTGAATGGGAGGGGTTGTTGCGAAGACGATTCCGTGTAGGTCTGCGATCTGCAGCCGACGCCGTCGACGCAAAGGAGGAGAAGGACTCACAGGAACTTCCTGAGTGGGAGTGGCTCTCAGGGGGGGCCTCATACGTGATGGTTGACCGACGTTGGGTTCTCTATGCCATTGGGCGAACATTTTCCATCTCCACAACTGAGGCTCCGGAATCGCGACCTAAGCTGCAACTTATTCTACCCGACACAAACGTCACATCCTACCTGGTTGTCGCCGGACACCTGACCCTCTCAAATCTCAAGGCTGCATTTAGAGATGAATTTGATGTGGAAGCTCTTGACGGCAAAGCTATTGTGGAGGACCTCCTGACAAGCCTGGCAGATGCCGATCCATCAATGACGTTGGTGTTGAACTATCTCCAGGCCACGCAGCTTAGCGAGTTGGAGTTACTCCTGGCTATTCGAGCTCTGATGCTCAACCTTGACCTCATCCCCGATCCCAAGAAGCCAGCTAGCAACAAGCTTTTGAAGAACGAGGCACATGATGGGGCTGAAAACTATGAAATGGACCTCGACGATCTTGAGCGGGATATCGCGATCACGGAATACTACCTTGGCGACGATAGCAGCAGCCGTTCACGAGGACTCACATTGGCGTTCACTAAGCTATGGCGCTTGCCAGCGATAACTACGGTCAAGGCTATCCGTGCTACGCTCAAGACGGAGGAGATCCTGTCCCTCATCTACACACTCCGAGTGGAACTTGTCCGAGGTGCGTGGACATCGCTGTACATCGACCCAACCAGCTTTGACTCCGAGGGTAACGACCCGCCTCCGGACGGTGTTATCACCTTGATTTCGGACCTCCTCGGTCGATGCCTCGATGCTGTCGGTGCCGGTGGCTGGTTGTTGAACGATGCTATCTCCAGTGACAAGTCCGAGACTGGCGATCTGTTGACCGCGCTGAAGCTTGAGGTGACCGCTGCCCTTGAAGGCCTGGAGGAGGCTGTGTATCTCAACGGTATCGTTGGTGAGGCAGTTGGATTTGGCCTTGCATCTCAGAAGGGCGGCGCAGGTCGACAAGTATGGAACACAAACAAGCCGGTCCCCATGCAAATGGAGGGTCGGGAATCTCGACTACTTCCGTTGGGACTCAAGACGAAGCAAATGCCTACCAAGAGCAAGATAGTGTCGGGCGGCGAGGTGGTGCAGCGCAGTACGCGAGAGACAGGCCACCTGATCAGTCAGAAGGTGGAGGCATACTCGCTAGAGAAGTTAGCAATCTAAGGCGTCTGGGGAAAGTATGTTTTCTTTTAAGGCAGCCGAAAGATTTGCGCTACAGAGGCTTCATCATGGAAGCACGTTGCCGGTTTACGACACCACATGGCATGCGGCTGAAAGTCTCGGTGTTCATCTCTGGCACTAACAAGACTAGTCCTATGGCTTGGCTTACGGTGGAGGGTCCACGTTTCGATGAGCGGATTGGAAGAGTAGATGCGAGTTTACGCCCAGGGACGGTGGTAAAGCATAAAAGAGACGCGGGAGCGTATCAAAAGCGAAAGAGATCGGTTACACACGGCGCATGTCAGGAGAGAAGAGGGTGGTGCCAGCGTGTTAATTAGGATCACATGTTGGTGAGGTTTCGGTCTATCAAGACAGGATATGTCGGTCGGTTCTTTGTTGTGGTTTATTTACAGCGATCAAGTCAAGTCATCTCAGCATGGAAGAGTCGGTAGCTGAATTTGGCATTTCATCCACATAAAGTAGGAGAAAGAGGCATATCAAAAGAATTGATGGTTTTAATCTTGGCGTTACAGATAAGTATGTGACCATGCTTGCTAGCGATCGCCTAATGCGTGACATGTAATGCAATGATTACTTGCTTTGAAAAAGAAAAGAAAAAAGGCAACCGCATATGGTTTACCAATTGTAATTCATGCTTTTCCCCATGGCTTCGGGAGATGGTAACGAATCACGATAATCAGTTGTGAGGACAGTTCACAAGTCATGATACGTACCCTATAGCGTCCGGCGTTCAATGACGGATAACGGCAATCGGCCTTTCGCCCAGCCCTGCGCTACGCTGCGGTTACGTGCAGCCAAGCGTAATGGTTCATCGGCCATTGGGACTGACGTGTTGATCTTGCACAAAGATGAGTCACCGAGTATCATCAAATGCCGAATGTACAGTACATTAGATGGGTACCAGAGCCTCGAAGGTAGCCGAAAGTATAATGAATTAGCGGTTGGAGAGAAGAGGAGTCTGCGTCGCAAATGGCTGCCTATTACACACTACACGACCAAAAGTCGACACTGGTGTGCTTTGTCTTCTTTTACGAGCACAGCCCAGTCTGGTCATAGCTCTCGCGGAAACACTGCCGGTATGCAAACGTTTATAGCTAATGCAAGAAGCCGAGCTTCACAAAGAACTGAGGCTTGAAAAGAGGGCTGCAGCGATGTGATAAGAGCTATGAAGTAGGGAGCATGAAAGTATTGGTACTAGTTAATTACGCATGAGCTAGGAGAAAAAGGGGGGGGGGGGGAAGAAGAAAAAAAGAGAAATATCGAAAGCCTTGCATTGAAGATCGGATTCGGATTGTTCGGTTGTTGGAGTGGATGTCAGCACTGGGGACTGTGGATATGGATGCTAGTGAGAAGCGAAGCACTTCTCACAAGGACAGGACGGGATGGCGGGGGGCTAGAAGCGAATAAGGAGCCCATTGCGAAACTTAGTCATGTTCTAGAAAGAGAGAAAGAAGAAGAAGAAGAAGACGAGTGAGACGTTGGATTACAAATGGAGCAGAGCCAAAGTCAAAACCGAGGCCGAGTACGAGATCGATGATGTCGAACAAACTCCCCCAGGACATGTCATTGATGTTTGCAAAGGGCAATGACATTAAATTAAATTAGAAGCTGTGATGAAATGATAGACAGGAGTCGAGCAGGGTGAAACAGTTGATCTTTTGCTGTTTTATCACCCTCCTTACTTAACTCTCCCTTGTAATGTCCGGATATAACCCCTAAAGAGAACCCTGTGGCCGTTTTGCTCCTGGACGATGTTCGTCATCTCGTTCATCCTGATCCTGAACTTTTTGAGTTGTCTGTTGTCTCTCTGATGCCGCTAAATTAGTCCCTCGTCCCTCCAAGAAAAATGCCCCACGCAACGCCCCGTTGCCGAGTGGGTGGCGCAGTAAAACAGCAAAGAGGCAAAATACTGTACGCCAGGTAAAACGGTTCGCTCTTGTGAATTTCGAACCAATTAAGTGAAAGTCAGAGACATGAACTGAAACGAGGAGGCAGAGCCGGAGAGGGTGGTCATTCGTAGAGCAGCAAATTCCAGTTGTGAACCCTGTAGAAAATCTAAACTGAAGCCAGCCTTGAGTGCAAATGCACAAGCGATGATGTAAGGCTGTGCTAGTGCAGACAGC
Source organism: Fusarium torulosum (assembly GCA_900312805.1). Taxonomy (NCBI): domain Eukaryota; kingdom Fungi; phylum Ascomycota; class Sordariomycetes; order Hypocreales; family Nectriaceae; genus Fusarium; species Fusarium torulosum. The sequence continues at coordinate 31,189 of ONZP01000418.1, forward strand.
GGCTACCTACGTCACTAGACCCAGGACAAAGACCGGGGGCTTTCTCCACCCTGTTCCCCGGAAATAGGTCAAGGGTCAGGGGGGAGACCCCTTCGAGAGATGGATGTTCAGTAACAAATTTCTTTTTTAGAGGCAATAGGGCAATGATCGGGGAGTCAAAGGAACGAGGATTAAGTGCTAAACAGATATAGTGAGATCATCATCATTCAAGTGATTGTGCTCAGTGACATGCATAGAGCAGTAGAGTTGTGCCCGTGTACCTGAAAATATCCGTGTATCGTACATCGTGAGATAAGCACAAAGTGGTCACCCTCACCTGAAGCTGTAAAGGTACTGTACATTCTATTCTGTACCAACCACGCCTAAATTTTACACCACACCCACACAACCATTCCGTTCCTCTATCAAGTGATGGGCTCTTCCGCGTGCCTGTTTAGAGAGGAAGAAAAGATACTACGTCTTTGTACCTCCCCCCAAGTTCCAAGTTCCCAACCTTCATCTGGATTTGAACCTGACCCTGATCCTGATAAACATCCCCCTCCATCTTCTCTCTCTCCCACTCCCTCTTACTCGCCCAACCCTTCCACTTTTCTTGCCGCTCTCTTATTATTTATCCTTGAACATCTATCAACTTTTTTACTTGGCATCCAACTTTTGCAGTTTGAGCCCTTATAACCAAACCACCAACACTCCTCCTACAGAAACCCACAGTTGCACCTGCTTGATACCAACAACTACTGTATCTAACCTTAAACCCGGAGCGCCTACTATTACTTCGACAAACTCCATCAACAGAAAATAATTCATAAACAACCTGACTATACTCTAACTCTAATCACATCAGTTTCAAAGCTCTTCTGAGCTCAAATCAAAAGCCATGAGCGGCGGCTCAACCGTCCAACACATCGACGCTGTCGATGCTCTCGCCCGAACTCTTTATCTTCGTGCCAAACAGTCAGGCCTTCCATTTACCGACGTCGCAAATGCCGTCCGAAACCTCCATCTAGCCCTGCGGCATTTGCGCATTGAAGCAGCTGATCAGGATTCTCTTCTCAACAACGCCCACGCATCGTCCTCATCGCTCTACGCCAGCCAGCTTGCGCCCCTCGTCGACGACTGCGATTTTACCCTCGCCAAGCTCGAGACCCTTCTGGGCAACTATGGAGATGGTCGAGCTGTCATGCCTGAGGATGAACGCATGCGCGATGACCAGTTATCAGCTATGAAACAAAAACTAGTTGGCGACAAGAGTAGCGTTGACTGGTTTCTTGACGCCGTTCAGCTGCATGCCGAGAACAGACCAACCAGGGTTGTCGATGGCCAAGAAGGTCTTGAAAGAATCAAGGATGTGGTCGACGAAATCGCCACCAAACTATTCCGGGATCGCAGTGAAGGCAGCTTTACTGAAGACGAAGATGTTTTATGGCGCGAATTCAAGATTGAGCTAGAGGATCGAGGATTCTCTCCCCAAGTGCTACGTAAACACAAGGTGAGTGTTGATTAATCTTTGCTGTAGACCGTTACAACTAACACAGCATCAGGATGTTCTACGGGCTTATGTGCGAGAGCTCGAGTCCGTTCAGAACCAGTACGGCGGTAACTATCCCACCGTCAGAGGTCTTTTGGAGCATGAAGCTCGGTCTCAGCCAAACTCTCCACAAGAACTCGATAGCAGCCCCTATGAAAAGCATCCACCGGTCATTATTACTGGTGGCCGAAGAAGATCAAATAGCGACCCTTCCAGAGACGCAGTTTCATCTTCACCAAAAGACGGCGACAATGAGTCCGACTACTCTATGGCACTAGTATCAACCCAGGATCTTCTTGCCATGGACAACATCAGCTCTCGGATGGCAAACTTGAGTGTCCAGCCCACCGATCAGTATGGCCTGTCTCCTGGACATAGGCATTTACCACCTAACAGCTTACCGGACGTTCCGGAGATGTCCAGTTCACCTACTGCGTATCACCCGGATGCATCCCCACGCTCCATGCCTCCTATGCCCCATCACACAAGCAGCGGACCCCCATCTTATGGTACCAGCCCCCGCAGCAGCGCTCCCCGCCTGGCTCCAGACAGATGGGGTAAAGAGATCCCGCCTGAGGCTCAGTGGACAAGAATTAGACGAGATCTTGTCAGCCCTGAAGTGCTTGAACGAGCTGGTGTGCGCTACGAGGCTCGCCCCGAATATGTTGCGGTCCTAGGACGTTTGTCTCGTGAAGATGTTACTAAGTTCGCCCGCGAGAGTGCTGCGTGTCGTGCTGCTCGCGCGAGACGTGACCCGCCTCCTCGCAGGCATGACACCTACTCTGAGCGTCGAGATTCAAAGAGTAGCCGGGAAGAGGAAGACGATGACAGTGGAGTCTTTGATGAGACCGATGTCACAGATGAGGACGACGATAGGTCTTTAGAGAAAGGCACGAAAAGCTATCCGTTCATCGTCAGCCCCCCTACCAAGAGCAAGACATCTCCTTCAAGCACTACACTCCCAAAGCCAATCCTCAAGAACAAAAATGAAAACCACGTGCGGTTTGGCCCTGACCCGTACGAGGTAGATAGCCGAAGCCCTCGTTCTTATAGGGACGATCGCCATCGTGATCGCGATTATCACCGCGAACGTCGACACCAGAGCCCGTCAAGATCTTCGCGTCGCTCACGAAGGTATTCTGATGGTGCAGATCGTCACTCGCGCAGTGACAAGCATGGTGACTATTACTACGATGGCAGAAAACGATATCATCGTGAGAGAGATCGTGACCGCGACCGCGAGAGAGAGCGAGATCGCGACAGGGATCGTGACAGGAGAAGCACGAGAAAAGAAGATCGTCCTCAAGGAAGGAAGAAATGGGGAGAAGCTCTTGGTGCTGTCGGTATTGGTGGTGCAGCAGTGAGTCTTTTGAGCGTGCTAGCTGAAGCCGCATCCTGATTGTGACGGGCTGGTTCCGTTCCATATACATCATACCTTCTCTTTGTCTTTTTTTACAACATTGTCAATTGCTTGTGCGTATTGTGTTATTTCGAACAGCACCAAAGCAAATCGGATGGATTGGGCCACAGAACAAGATGGGAACAGAGAAAAACATGGCACGAGTCTGTTTTGTATACTTTGTATTGGAATATTGGGTGTACGTTAATTATACCACGATTGAGATGGAGGCTGATGAGATGAGATGGCTGGTGAAGGATATACGGCGAAAGTAGATACCCACGATAAGATGACCAGCAGATGGCATTCATGTATACAAATGTTTTGTTTGATTACCATGTCTTATGTCGAAGCTAGATGTTATGATGAACGATTCTTTTGAAATAACCCTTCTTAACCTGCATTGCTACGAGTACATGATTCATTAAGGTGGCGACATGACGATAGTTTATATCTATAGAGACTTTGTCTATAACATTAATTCTCTCTCTACTCGCTTCCACCACTCCCTTGCATTCACATCTGTAGATTCGGGCGCAGGGCCGCTTGCGCGGAGTCTGGCTATTGGGTTGCGCTTCCATTCCTTTATGACCATCTCTCGGGCCCTGGGCCACTTCCTTTGGCGTCCCTCAAAAGTTGGCTCTTCTTCAATTAGACCGCGTGTCTCCATCATCTTAACTTCCAGACCGCCCTTGAGTTGAGGCAATGTCGTCCGTTTCTGCTGACTCCAAGTGAAACGAGGTACTTCTACAGACCGCTCAAGTAATACGTAGCCTTGAGAGGTACGGTAGCGTATCTGATCGTTGAAGAATTCACTAAACTCTGCAACAAGGTTCGGTACGACAGTGTAAGGGAATTTTGATTTCCGCCGTAGGGGAAACATAGATGCACCCTTGAAGAGCTTCGAAAGACAGTCCTGAATCTGGTACCAGGCATGATCTTTTTGCGTTTCAACTCTGACACGTTGATGGCTGACCCCTGAGACTTCCTGGAGAACTTCATTAAAAACGATTTGCTGGTGCTCCTCCTCCAAACGGCGATAATGTGGTACGGCATAGTCGCGGATCACATCCAATGCCGCATTGAACTTATTCCGAAAGATAAGGCTCTTGGTGTAAGCTATGTAATTTTCGAACGTGGGTTCTATGTTGTAGGGCTCTGAAGTCATGGTGTCCCAGATCTCAGTGACCAGTTTGTGATCCACCACTGCAGAGAGGGGTTTTTGTATGAGCTGACGCTGAGGTCGATTCGGTTTGGTTGAGCAAGAGTAGGCCCAATTATAGAGGTTGGACCATGTCTCACGCGGTATCGGGATGTCGTATACTTTCGAGACATGGATGAGTAGATCAAATGCGAGACGAATACGCGACATTCCCCCAAACCCCTCAACAATCGCATTGAGCAAACGCACAGTAGGGGCTCTTGGGTTTCCCTCGCGAAAAAGTTTATGCCCACCGACTGCAAATGTGCCCGTATCTTTGTTCTCAACCAGACCAATGCCAAATCCTCTTTTGAGGACAATGCCTCGTATGTGTGCAAGTGAACCGCTTCGAGCGAATCCAATCAAAGCATTGCATAACATCTCCTCATTTAGCAGCACACCGATATCCTTGCTGCGGCGCCAATGTGCAAAATAGCTTTGGTAACCAGTCTTCTGCCTCATCCACAAGTAGTTGCTCGCCCATAATCGGTGCCGTTGTCGATTGAAAGGTAGTTTAAGAAGGGCATTCCTGCTGTGTCGTAAAGATTCCATACGCCATACGTTCTTCAGCTCTGTTTCGAAAAACATCCTGTACGCATCACGGCTTGTCTGAGTCACTCTTTGGCGATCATATTGGTAATATACAGGGTCGATTTGGTAGCGAGCCCTTAAAAAGACGTTCCATGTTGCTGTGGTGCGCTTTGGCTGCAGACCATCGCGTGTAATGGCGCCAAACCAGAAGGTAGCTTCGTTTATGTCACTAGCAGCACCCGCACAGCGGATGAGGACTTCATAGTCATTTATGACAAGAGTGCGGCCAGCTTCGCGGCGGGCTTCCAAGAGGGCCTTTAGGGCACTGAGAATGAAGCGATGTTGATGTCGCACGCCGAAGTCGTCGATTAGATGGCAGGCATTGGTAAACTGCATTTCCCCTAGAGAGATTTTGATGCCGTGAGCAACATCCAATTCAGGGTTTTCGATAGGATCTAGCGCTCTGAGAATCGCAGAGAAGGTCGTAGTAGGGATTTCGACTAGTTCCTGAAGAGCCGCATTGACGACTTGGGGGTTTTCATCGTTGAACGACATTACCCAGTCGCGAAATGCTTCGATGACATGGCCGGTATCTCGACATCGTATGGCTCGCAGGAGATTCTCCAGCAGAGTAATTCTCGTGGAGTTGTTCTCGGACAATGAAGCACCTCTTTGATGCGCAAATGTCGAAGGTGAAGTCAAAGTCAGAGGAGATATTGATGCTAACCACCGTCTTCGACCCACCTCAGCGGGTCGTCCAGCTTTTAGCGGTGGGCCGTAGCTTCGTAGCGCGGTAGCGAGTGGAGTTATCGACGGGCGATCGAGACAGGGCCTTCTATAGAGAGATTGTCGCCGAAGCATGGCACTAGAATTGTCTGTATAAGCAGCGCACGCAAAAATGATGATAGAGGGGAAAACAAAGGATTACAAGAGTGGAAGGCCTCGGGTGTAACTGAACACCTCCTCACTCACGCGAGGGGCGTTGGCTGCCGTGTAACCTCAATCAGGAAGGTTCAGGCCAGTGCCGATATGGATAAGTACATCAAAACACGGGGTAAAAGGTGGGATAAATGCATACTTCTCATCATGCTTTGCTGCATAGTATCAAGCAGTTTTGCCGAAGATTTCCCAAGCTTGCCAATCCACCAATCCGCGTTTTCCCACTGAAACCTAGACTCATATCCAGCCCAGCAAAGCCCAGCTCACCACCAGACTCACTCACCGAGCCTAACACAGCCTCAACAGCAACAATCAACATAACCATGGCTGACGCCGGTGAAGAACCCCATCATGTGTCGGAGCCCCTCGACCTCGTCAGGCTCCTGCTCAACGAAGTAGTCTTTGTCAAGCTTCGAGGAGACCGTGAACTCAAGGGAAAGCTGCACGTTAGTTCATACCTTTGCCAACGGACATGGAAAATCTCTAACATTGATACAGGCTTATGATAGCCATTGCAATCTGGTGTTAGGAGAGGTGGAAGAAACCATCTATACCGTGGATGAGGACGATGATGATGACGAGCTCAAGGTAAGCCAGGGTGCGTCAGGTTGAGTATGCGATTGTGTCTGACCAAAATTTAGACTATTAGCCGGAAATCCGAGATGCTGTTTGTGAGAGGTGAGCTTTGATGTGTAACCTAGTCGATTCTATATACTGATTGTGAGTTAGGCGATAGTGTTGTGCTCATCTCACCTGGAGTTCCGTTTTAAAGGGAACCAAAAGAAACAGCTATGTTCTGCACATTCCCAAATGTGTGTTGCCTGGCTCAATGTGCGATAACGGCTTACGCTGTATCATACAACAGGCAGAGGCACTGGGCTGCACACGGCCTTTTGAGAGCAACCCATGACGGTGTTAGGCCAAGATCAAGGGCTGGAACTCCTATTTCTAGCCCTCAGCTCCGTTGGTTCGCAACTCAAGGCCAAATGAAGGGACAACCACCTCTCATATTGATGACTCACCCCGATGGACTTATCCTAACGGTCAGATAGAGTTAATAACAAAAAGAACATTGACGCCAGTAACTACTGCATTTCGCATCGAAGACTAGGCTGTATGAAGAATCTTAATTACTATTTCTTAAACGTTAGCTTCCTACTACCCAAATAGTAATGCAGGTTGCTCCGTTGTTGAAACTTTGATCCTCGTCCATTTGCGAACCCCGATAAATGAATGTGACTTGAGACGCCCAGACAGCCACTTTGGACTCAAGAGGTCCGTGCACTTCCAGCTGGAGCTCTTATCGATAACGAGGGCGTGGCGTGGGGCGCCTACCGGAGTCGTGAGTAACCACCCCGCGCATCAGGTGTAATAACTTTGTCTATGACTCTTCTCGATTCAAGTTTTTGAACAGTCAGACCGACGAGAAGTGGCGCAGTCATTTAAAACATCATTCTTTCAAATATAAGAACTGCCTCTCGCTATCAATCTAACTCAATCTGTGAACTCATTGATCACACGTATACCTTACATGGTATGAATCGCATGACCTCATCGTTAATATGTCGACAAAGCCATTAGCGCACGAGAAGCGCAAGGGCGAATCTGTTTGTCTATCCTCTAGAATCGTTAGATGGCGTGCGGATACTTATAATTGGTAATTAGGCTCTTAGCGATTTCGCCGAGTATGTAGAACAGCAACAAAACCTACGGTATCCCACCGCAAGAACCATGACGGACGCGACAGGCGCAAATGATACAGCTGAGACCACCGATAGCAATGCCGAGCATCACGAGGAACTAGATGAGCTCTTCGACAATCTCGATCTTGCCGAATCAGTACCCCGGGTACCTCTCAAGGAGCTTCTCCTTGGGTCGACCGAAGATACCTTGAAGCAATTGGAGGATCTTGTTGCCGACCGGTTGGAGGAGGGCTTTGGAGAATGTGTGTTCGAGATCGGATACGAGAACCATGGTGAATCGATGAACCTCACCATCGACCAGTGGAATCAAGCGTTCAAGACACTCCAAGATGTAGCGAAGCGAGTGCGCGCTGATTGCGACCTTCTATTGACCAAGAATGTCGGTGGTGACCTTGAAGCCGACAGCACTGCGGAGAGGCCTACGAAGGACAAGAGCTGCAGCGGTAAAGTCCTTATTCGCCAAAACCCTGCAACAATAGAGGACGTCATTGAAACGCGAATAGCAGTCGTTGGAAATGGTAAGCCGTCCTGATGACGATGTTATCGCGTACCCCTATTAATGAGCTACAGTTGATGCAGGCAAGAGTTCAATGCTGGGTGTGCTCGTCAAGGGCGATCTCGACGACGGACGCGGGAAGGCCCGAGTCAACCTGTTTCGACATAAGCATGAGATAGAGACAGGGCGAACTAGCTCTGTTGGTATGGAGATCATGGGCTTTGACACCATGGGACAGGTCATCACTTCTGACACTCCAGGGCGTAGGTTTTATGCCTCTAATGTGATATCGGTAGTCATACTGACCTCCTACAGGCAAGCTGTCTTGGGAAGAAATCGGCAAGCGGAGCGCAAAAGTCATTACTTTCACTGACTTGGCCGGCCACGAGAAGTATCTAAGAACAACAGTGTTTGGTCTGCTCTCGAGCAGTCCCAACTACTGCCTTCTCATGGTGGCAGCGAACAACGGGCTTATCGGAATGAGTAAGGAGCACCTGGGTATCGCCCTGGCTCTCAACGTTCCTGTCATGGTTGTAGTTACCAAGATCGATATTTGCCCACCCAACATTTTGGAGCAGACGTTGACGCAGATCACCAAGATTATGAAGAGTCCTGGAGCGCGAAAGATACCAACTTTCATCAAGACCCGCGAAGAATGCATCAACACGGCAACACAGTTTGTCAGTCAAAGAATATGCCCTGTGTTCCTCGTCTCCAACGTTACAGGAGAGAACCTTGATCTGGTCCGAACATTCTTGAACATTCTGCCTCACCACGGACGATACAACTCGGACGCACCGTTTGAATTCCATGTTAACGATACTTTCTCAGTACCTTTCACAGGAACCGTCGTATCCGGTATCATCAAATCTGGAGTCATCCACGAGGGTGACAACGTTCTCATCGGACCCGACTCTTTGGGACAATTCACACCCACTGCGGTCAGATCAATCGAGCGCAAGAGGATAAGGGTACCAGCCGCATCGGCTGGCCAGTCCGCTTCTTTTGCTCTGAAGAAGGTCAAGCGCAAAGACGTCAGAAAGGGAATGGTAGTCCTTCCCAAGATTGAAGGTCAAGTAATGCCTAAGGTACACCGGGAGTTCATTGCAGAGGGTAAGAATCTAAAGCACTGCTTTGTTTTCCTCTTACTAATTCTTGCAGTTCTTATCCTGTCTCACGCAACTACTATCAAGACTAAGTACCAGGCTATGCTTCACGTCGGCCCTGTCTCCCAGACTTGTGCCATTATCGACATTGATCGGGAACTCATCCGTACAGGCGATCGTGCGACTGTTGCGTTCCGCTTCGTCCAACGGCCTGAATATCTGGCGCCAGGTGACAGGCTTCTTTTCCGTGAGGGCCGTACAAAGGGACTCGGTATTGTCAAGTCCGTGGGCTACGACCCAAATCGTCCTCTGATGCCCAACAAGGATGACGGCAAGCAAAAGCAGCCTGTCAACTCCGAGGTTAGCGTCGGTGCTTGATAGAGTAAGAGGGAATCCTCGCCGGGGGCTAGATGCCCGCGGCTGTCATGATATCGTTGAAGGACTTGGGCAGGGATATGGAGTCTTGTTTTTCGATTCCGGATTATTGATTAGTCCAATTACTTTCGATATGGTTAAAGTTCATGTCTCTCGTTAGGGTAGCGTTGATTATAATACATAATTCTGTTTAATACTACTTCAAATGTATATCCGCATACCTGACATCAAAGCATGCTTATCCTCCATGGTCATGTTACCTCCATTCTCCCGACACGACTCAAATATCCTCTTTGGAAACTGAATCAGCTCTCGAATCCCTTCCACATCCATACTATGCCTTTCCAGGTAGATGCATATCGCTCGTCCCTCAATCAGTGATCTCCTCTGCATCCACCACGAACTATGTGCCGCGGCCTTGGCGTACCACCACGCCAGTAGGACCATAGCCCCGGGATCTTTTTCCTCCAGTAGCTTCTTAAGCCGTGGGTCCAGCTGAGAGATAAAGCTGAGGAAGTGGATGATGGTATTGTCGTCAATCTTATGCGGGAGTAATTGGGCGAGTAACGAAACAGCGATGTGATAGGGGTTGTTCTCAGCAGTTGAAGACGATCGCACGTCGAACATGGTGTAGAACACATCAGGCAGGGCACCAGGAGGAACTGGCAGGCTCCCATCTGGCATCCCATCGCGCTCTTTGAGCAGTGGCTGGAAAATACTACCGTCCCTTGTCGGGTCACTGAGTTCCCACACAACTTTCTTTCCGTCGCTCATCCTGAGCCAGTTAAGATCGAGATTATCCGATTCCCTGAGCGGCCAGGCAGCATCGACGTCTTCCACATCAAGAAGCGCAAACGAAGCAGCTCCGAGCAACGCTCCTGAGGCCCATAGGGCATCGCGCTCAGGACCAGGCAGCGTCGAAGGGTCAGCGATCGCGCCAGCGGCGGCAAGGCGTCTGTGGAAGAGCGCCGTCGCTTGATACCAATGGAATGCAAGAGCTGTGCGCTGAGAGGGTGCTTGGCGAGGATTGAGATGCTGATCGTGAAGGAGCGCCAGGGCAACAAAGACATGCAACAGAAAAGGATGCTACTTGCGTCAGTCTCAAGTCAAATTCTCTGGTTTCTCATACTCACTTTGAAGCCCAGCATAAAGGCCCCCTGGGAATAAACACTCCTCGTCCTCTCTGTTCCCAGCGAAAACACTGTTCTGAGCCTAAACCTCTCCACCGCCGCAAGAGCAGTATCGTCAAGAATAATCTCGCCCACGCTTCCCTTCAACGGCTGTATGATAGGGACTCTAAAGCCAGGGTTGATGGGGCTAAAAGTTTGGTCGGTGACTGAGAAGATAGGTCCTGCACTGCGGTGCTCGAGCTGAAGAGCCGATGGGAAGGACTGTGTGAAAGAGCATATGAAGCCTGAAGCCGCACAGCGTTTGCAGAATGGTTTTGATTCATCGCACTGGTATATAGTGAGCGAGTGTCAGGTCATACTCGTAGTGCTGGCGTGTAGTTCTCGGCCACCAACTGATACATGGGTTTGACTAGGGGACCATACGCCATGAGCAACTTACCTTTACACTCCGAAGTTTGCAATTCTTACAGCCAAGACGAGACTTCTTATGAGCCTTGCGTTGTCTCACTGGCGTCTCACTTTTATCATCATGGGCTTTATCTGTTGCAACCATGGTTGTCCTGGATGATGAGAGATAGACTGATTAGTCATATATGGCCATATGGTCTTGCCGGAATTGTCGGAAACGGATGGCTTACCTGTGGAAGAGTGCCTGCGACATGGTCTTAAAGATCTGATAGGAAGTGCTAATGCAGCCTATCTAGATCGCCAAGAGATGGACGAGGAGACGAGTTGTCGATAAGAGAAGCCCTTTGGGTTGTTAGTAACACACCGCGATTAGCGCTTACGGGCAGGGGTTTGTCTGACATCACTAGCAACAGCATGCAATTTAGACCCTGAATATCGCCTATGAACCCTTGATAGACAATACAGCTTTTACATTATGTCGCCTATATCACGCCTACTATGCAGTGGAAGTTGACATGTGTTCAAGATACAATTGGCAATAGTTGAACAAAACCCCAAATTGTGGGTTGATATATATTTGTAGTAAAGGAAACGATGTGGTATCGATACGTGAGCATGCGTTCTTCCAGCGCATATGTCCTACCCCAATATTCAAGGTATATCCTCCCTTCCCATGCCCATATGGACCCCAAGTAAATGACTTGCTTTGCCATCCCTTCCTCTTTATGAACGCCTGGCCCTTGATGGGAAAACGAAGAGCAAGATAACGCCGTCAAAACCTAGTCCGTTCCAGCCATACCTTAATGCAGCCCATATGCTTTACTAATGCAATCCTTTTGACAAATGAAATGAGAGAAAAAGACATAAATATCGTAAACAGCGTGGATATCACTGTAAGTGATTCTCATCAGCACAGGCTTGGGAAGACCTTGCTGTGAGGTAGATTAGCTCATATTATATCCAAACACAGACAGCCAGTGCTCTTCACACTGCTCGCCCGGCTCGGTTACGGAGAGCATTCATATCGAGTTGAATTGTTGGTCTGGAAATTTCCAGACTTCGACTTGGCATCCTTCTGCCTCCAGGGGTTCGAGGGTTAGCGACATTAACACGTCCAGTGCGGTCCAGAATCCTTGGTGGAGAATCGTCGGGATCCGACTCTGAATCATCCTGTCCCTCAAACCCGGCATCGGCCAGTCGTGCAAAGTAGTCGGCCATACCATCGACACTCGGAGTTCCAACCACAACATCGTACTGGGGCGGAGGTGTCATCACAGTCTCACGCAAATCTGTGGCGTAGTCGGCAGCGGGTGGTGGTGCAATATCATCTTCAAACGCAGGTGGGTTGAAGCTTGGAACTCGGAGTAGGTGGATTGGTCGGGGCTCTTGTTGTCCGCCGACAGCGTCGGCAAGATGGGCAGCCTGCGGGGGTGCTGGAAGGTTATCGGTGCTGGGGTTAACACCAGGGAGTGTGCCCTCTGAGGAACTGGGAGAAGCATCGGTAGGGACGGAGACTGCGTCAGGGCATCCACAAGAGGACTGGAAAGTGGTGCTGTTGCAGTTCGCGCCGGTATAGGCCGGAAGGTTGGTGTTGGCATGGGTGGCACGGCAGTTGAGGACTGTGAACGGGGAATCGATGCTGATCTCGAAGTGTCGACGCTTTGTGCCAGTGGGATCCTCGGGATCAAGACGGCTGATTCGCATAACAACCTTTGAAATTGTTAGTCACTATGTAAAAACCCATCGTTAGATGTTCTTACCTTGATCCAATGGAAAACATTGACGTTCTTCCAGCTACAGTCGGGGTTGAGTCGGAGCTCCTTGTTCTTGGCCATCATCTCGCAAGTCGGGATCTGTACATTGGCCTCGATCTCTGTCGCGCCCCAGATAGTCTCGAGTCCAAGATCCAGATCACCAAGGAGGTTGGCCGAGGGCTCAGGGAGTGGCTCGGCGGCAGTTTGTCGCCTGGTCGCCTCTTGTGTCCTCCTTCGAGCAGCTGCCTCACGAGCCTGTCGTCGCTGCTCAGGGTCGGGCTCTCCGCCGCGAAGGGTACGGACCTCTGATGAGGCGTATGATGAATCAAGAGGCTTGCCAGCTGACTTTTCGAGGAGCAGAATCTTGCGGCCCGGATCTTTGCGAGTCACGCGCTTGTCGTTTGTCCAATACTCGATAGACTCTGTTACATAGACTTTAAGCTTGTGCACTTGAACCTTGGCAAGTGGTGTAAGTTTGAAGGCAATGGGAATCTTGCTACCAATGGGAAAACTCTTGCCCGAAATAACAATGTCATAATGCAATTGGTCCTCCCATTGACGGCTAATAGAGATAGGCTCTGTCATCTCAAGAGAGAGTTGATCAGGTACACGCACAATCGAAACCTCCTTGGTACCGTGCAGATTAGGCTTGAAGGCACCAGCTCGGTCGACGGTCGCGTGCAATTCCCACTTAACGGATCCATATTGCAACTTGGTTGTTTCCAGCTGGTGGTGGTCGATAGGCAGTTCAAATGTGTAATCATATGTACCAGGATAGAAGACCTTGTAACCCTTGGCTTGTGTAGCTGTGGCAATGGGGCTGTCGCCCTTCTGAAAACTGCGCGACTGAACACTTTGGAGGGACAAACGCTTCATTTCTTTGGCGGAAAGGTTATTTTGATGCGGGGTCAAAGAAGACGACGGGTTAGGGCGGACTAGGTTTGTAGAGCTGCCGTTAGGAGAGGCGTTCTTAAGACGATAAGTGCATTGGTTGCCATATTCGGATTCCCAGCCGTCATTCATGGCATTGAAAAATGTTAGTACCTGTGTGCGCAGACTCTCCTCCTCGAATACATCTTGTTTGAGGGGAGGAATGCCTTCAGGCCACTCGGTGCGGGCGCGCCCAAGAAGTTTGAGTTGAACAGCCTTGATCTTCACGTTTTTTGTGACTCGCAATTGAAGTTTGCCTCGTAGTAGGGCCGTGCCGCTCTGGCCATCTCGGTTACCGTGACCATCATGGTCGAAACCTGAGAGAAAGATATTTGGCTCAGCAAGAAGAATGGAGCATGACACGCCACTGCCGGAAGCGACGGGTTTGGGGACCTCGGAGACTGAAGTGACGGCAGATTTTGAAGAGCGGGCGGACATGAAACTGTTGCGATTGGGGTTGGACAGAGCCAATGAAGGATGTGAAGTTCTGGCGGTCGTCATTGTTGCCGTTGCCGTTGCCGATGTTGCTGACTGTGTGTTGCAATCGGCAGAATTTGAGTTAATCAAAGGCGTTGTTGAAGTAAATGCGAAAGCGGAAGTGGATGGAGATGTGGATGCAGATGTTGATGCTAAATCAGGTGCCGCGGAACCGGGGTGTGAAGTTATGTCGTCATATGCTGGCGGGGATGCACTTGCCCCAGTAAATCTCGGCCCAATTACAGGCTCACAGGTCAGGTCTAAGTCGGATTGAGAAGCCTGGCCAATTGCCTGACTGTTATTGGCAGTGGAAATAGCGCTCGCACTTTGCCGAGTCGAGCGGTCAATACTTGATGGCGCTTCGGCTGCTGTAAGACCCGAATCCAAGTTAAAAGTGCTAAAGAGCTTGTCTCTACGACGAACTGCAGGGCGAGGTTTGAAACTTGTTCTTCGGCTGCTGTCGCTGTTGCTTCCGTTGGACGTGTTGGTTGGCGTAGGTTGCAGCGATGGAGCACGCGGAGGCTCGACGACTAACGTTGGGGTCTGCGCTCTGCTTTCCTGTCGCAACTCTTTGGGAATGTAACCCGAGGGGTAGCTGATGATGTGGATCGCTTGTGGGCGAGATCTTCGAGGACCGATCAACGGCGTGGGAAAACGTCCAGCGGATATGGAATTCTTCTTGTTGAGACGCGGACGATAATAGATGTTGTCGTGAGAAGGAACCCAAGCGGAACGACGCTGTGGGGATTCAGTAGCTGTGGTCATTTTGGTTAACAGCTGTGCTCGAACGATGACGAGGCCAATAAAGCCAAGAAGAAAAAGCGCGGGTGGTCCAGCCGGGGAGCGAGTAGTAGAATGCAACGCAATGAAGTAGTGGGTGTAGAACAAGATGTAGTCTATGTGCGAATGCTCTCAAAACAAACAGCAGTGTAAGACGGAGAAAGGGAAGTGGGTAGTAAGTAGACTATACACACGAGGAATAAACCGTCTGTAAAAATCCAACAGGCGTGCGGGAGAGGGTATGGTTGGCTTTTATCAGAGGAAGAGGTTGAACATGTGAGCGGGACCCAGGTCTAATAGTAGTAGATAGATCCAGGGCGTGATGTGATATGGGATATTGGCGGAGAGGAATTAGAATACCAGGGAGGGGCTAACGAGAGCACGAGTAAATAAAAACGAGACGGTGTGTAGCAGTGTTGCAGCGGTGATGGTATGGCTTATGGATAAAGGTATGGTATGGGCAAGGTATGGGATGGGGGCATGGGTCTGAGTCTGAGTCTGAGTCTGAGTCTGAGTCGGGACTCAAAAGCACAGGACAGCTAAATCCCCTAAATTATGCGCTGGCATCCTCCAGATTAAGGCTGATAGGTGAAAAAGTAGGTACCCAGGCAAGTTTATTGACTTGGACTGGGCAGCAACCTACTAGGTAGCTAGCATCTAGGAAAGGGAAAGGAAGGGACCAGGGGTGTAAGGATAGGTCACGCCTTGTTCTGGCGGTTGGCGCTGGCGTTGGCGCAGTGGGGGACGATGCGGGCAGTGGAGAAACAGGGCAGAGGATTACGGACCCGGGGCCGGTTGACAGGGGATGGGTATTCAATTTGTGGCCTTGTCTCGTCTTGATTGTGCACTTTTAATGTATAGACAGCCCAGAATATGGAATGTGCATACAATACACACGCACTCCATATGTCCAGGGACAAAAAGGTCATTGACAAAAACTAGCGGTGATGTGATCGATGGTGGAGAGAAACGAACAACAAAGAAAGACTATGAAGAAAACAAACATGCTGCCTTGCCTTGCCTTGCCTTGCCTGGTCTGGCCTTGCGCTGCCCTGTTTCTTTGACAAGGAGATCGACACAGTTGCAGCTGACAGCAACCGATGCAAGATTGTATGAGATTGATCATCATTGGACCACGCCCTGCACCAGAGTGACTAGACTCATTCATTCCACTCGGGACGATGCATACAAGGTGCATAACATAACACACGATCCATTATCAAGAATCGACTCGATTCATTGCAATCGATCAAATCAAGAAAGGGGGCGTGTGACTGATCCGAGAAACAAGGAAAAAATCCAAACTGCATGCGAATATCCAGACG
This sequence comes from Fusarium torulosum, assembly GCA_900312805.1. Taxonomy (NCBI): domain Eukaryota; kingdom Fungi; phylum Ascomycota; class Sordariomycetes; order Hypocreales; family Nectriaceae; genus Fusarium; species Fusarium torulosum. The sequence continues at coordinate 47,271 of ONZP01000418.1, forward strand.
ATAAACAGTATAAAAAAAACAGAGAATACGTACCTTTTTCTTGCTAAAACATGGAAATCCGAAACATCAGATTCAAGGGATTCGCTTGTGGCTAGTGCATCTGTAGCCTCTGACGCGACGAAGCTCACTGGCGGTGATGAGGACGAGAATGAGGCCCCAGCAACCCTGGTCGCTATCCCGTTTTTGTTTCTGATTGAGACTGAGATTCTGAATACCTCCACTCTCTCCGCTGATACTGATGCTGATCTCAGCTCAACCTAAAGATCGTGAGGGGTTGCGGTCAAGACGCGTAACGGCGGGTGAGGCGGATGATAGGAAAATCCAACTCAATTCAATCCTGTCCAGCTCAATTCGATGAAGTTGAATAAACCGGCGGGGCCAACGGAAGAATAAAAGAAAACAATGCAATAATAATGCAATGCAATCTTCAGGTGCCTGACGGATAAAAATCCAATTAAGCACGGTTCACTCAGGCTGCTGGGCTGAAGTTTGAGACCGGCCAGAGCGAAGGAAGCGCAACAGACGAAGCAAGGCAAGGCCAAATTCGGCGAAATTGTCTCTCTGCAAAAGGAACGACGGCGCAGTCGTTACGAAATGGGGTCGGGTTTGCGGAGGGCAAAGAGAAATTGCTGGTTGACGAAGAAGGAAAAAAAACCAGGAACCTAAGGATAAATTTAAGTTAAGACAAGGCAGGCCAAAGATCAGGTATGTCAGGTGAAAATGGCCCAGAATTGAAGTGACCTAAAGAGGGCCAAGGGTTTCCCAGACAAGGATTCTTTTGGAGCGCTCGAAGAATATACTAAGAGTTCTTTGATGGATGATGATGATGATGCAGTCATATGTTGTAGAGCACTGCGGATGAGGGGTGGATGATTTAGAAGAACAGGGAAGAAGCAGAGACACAGACACAGACAAGAGAGAGAGAGAGAAGATTGTTATCTACGCGGTATGTCTTGGGGTAATTGTATTTCCCATCAAAATCGAGGTCATACCATACCGGGCTATGACATTTACCAAGCCACTTTGCTATCCGAGGAACACATTAGAGTGAGAAAAACCGTGCTATCCGTCCTTCCCGTCAGCGCAAAAAAAAAGCATCATCACTGTCTCTCCCCATATTGAAGGCTCCGGAGGCTACGGAGCAACCCCGTATGATTGTCGGGGTGTCTTCTTTCGGTGACGCGGCATCGAAACCACAACCCTGTCTTTTCTTACTTTTTCGAGCATACCGTACCATGTCAATTCAGATAAAGCATAGTCAGGGTCTTTGTTTAAGCCCCGACAGCGGACGACGTAATGTGTGCTTGCTTCCATCATGGCAAGTGCCGATTCGGTCACCAGATATACCATACCAGAGTGAAGCCTCACTGAAGCTGGGCGAGGCCGTTTTGCCGGAATAGCAGAAAGGACAATAGACTTTTGGAGACCAATTTGGAGATACTGATTACAATCGATACCTACTAGGAATAAGAGAAGATGTCAGAGGTGACAGAGTTGGCCGTTCCGGTGCCGAAGACTCCACACATAAAAACAACCCAAGATCTGAGGGTCCATCCATCTCCGGTCCGTGGAGGATGACGGCAGAAATGGTCAGCATGTTGCAGATTACATATCCTATTATACATTCGTTTTTACCTCTGGAGAGTCGTAATCAACGGATATGATGCCGAGTTTTCTTCGCCATGAAGTATCTAGACATGCCATAGCATCGGCAGCAGTAAGCCGAGATCCTGATGGCATCTGCAATGCGTGCATGGACTACATCATCCACTCTGAATCGACAATTCTCTCTCATCGTGAACGAAAAACCCTCAATTTTCTCCAAGGGTATTCCCGCATCGCAAGGATCCTGCATCCATCTTTGTAAAAGCCGTGATGATCCCTGGACTAAGGCTCTTTCGCTCTGTTGTAGGTGGGCTGTGTGGAGTGGCGATAGATGCACAAATCAAATCATCCGTTATGGCAAGGGTCTTGATTCTTTTTTCTTCTTGTGATTCTTCTTTTTCTTTTTCGGTTGGGCGAAATGCCGAACTTGATCCATGATGCCGACGACAATCTTGCCCTGGTTGTCTTTGCCGAGGCGGTGCTGCGTGTATTTTGTTGTTTGACACTCCATTTACGATGCATCGCCTCCTTCTCTCGTAGCAGCTGACGCATGCACACAGCTTCAGTTTGCAGCAAGGGAATACCACCGGGTATAAAATTACAGGATATACTTATGTCCATTGCATTTCCGGACATCATGAATAAAGCCATTGATGAATAACTTTACATATTACGGCCCATAGGAGATGAATCCTATGTGTATCAAATCTCAACGGTTGGTGTAACAGCTGGTTGGAGGTTTCACGTTAAATTTCCTGATTATGAAGGGATCCCTGCCCGCAAAGGCTCGTGCCCACAATGGTGAGGCAGTGGTTCCAGTTGAAGACCAGGCCATGAACGCTGTGATCACTTTGACCCAAGCTAGAAGCTCTTGTGATTCTAGACCGAAGGCTGGAAACCCGACAAACGCGACAAACGAAAAAAAATAAAAAGAGAAACCGTGGATTTGCGCTCGGGAGTTGTAAATGGTTCCACCTTTGGACTGGGAATATTGATGTTATCCAGCCCAAAACATGACTTGCCAACTCAGTGCTGATCCCTAACTCTAAATTTTCCTTGAATATAACGCGCCTGATAAGCAGCCCTAACCTGGAATTTCACATCTCTTCCAAGTAAGTATTAACAAGCTGTAGCCTATGTCCTCCCAACACTTATGAGTGGACGAATTTCCACCAGATATGAAAGGGCCTTGATTGCAACGTCCATGCTTTCGCGTGTTCATAAATAGAATAGAAGGTTTTAGAGAAAGCTTCTAGTGTCGTTTGTCTCATCTCCTCAGTGGTTCTAATTTCACGGGCAAGGCCGTGAAAAGAAAGCATGGGCCATGGGGTCATGGGGGTGCTTTCCAGCCTCGATCGTTTCGACCGGGCTCCCCGGTCGCATTTGCCAGGGGTAGCAAAGGATCAGCATCTCGTGAGGTCATTGTTCTTTTTTTTATGGACTTCAATTGTTGAAGTCTTCATTTTAAACTTTTACTCCCCCAGGTACTGTGGGTATAGGGCAGCGTCTTTGCAATTGCTCAGGGCTTCTGAGAATTGTCTTGCTATGAGCATTTGGAATAACTTCATATGACTAGCTAACATTAATTGTACTTTTTATGCTACAGGGTCGGCCAGTCATTGGTGTTGAAGCAGTCTTTGTTTGTTAAATATGATTTTAAGTAAAGCTTGTCATTCTAGCCGATGACATTCTATCGTCAATCCTATGGTCGCGACTCAAGACCGCTAGATCATCTCCAAAACGAGGTAGGGCCCAATGATCTGGGAAGGCATGGATCTTCGCCGAGGTCAAGTTCGCAGAAAGAATCCCTAATATGTGCTCTGCACCAGCACGTGTCAGTCAACCACTAACATTAGGTCTTGGACGAGCTGCCAGCCGAATCGAGAGTATCAGTCCATGAGCCTCCAAGTATAGGATGCTAGTATCGCAGGATATTAGATCTCGGATCGTGAAACATCCTTGGCGATGTCATGTCAAGTCAAATCAGAACCAACTGGCTCATCAGATAGTTCGTAGTCTGCAACATCGGACCAACCGATCATACCCTGTTGTCTTGAATCAGTTCGCGATGTCCGTGATATTCCCTGTTTCTCGGCTGCATGTTTTGAAGTCAGCCTGCATGATATGCACATCCAAGGTGACATGATGTATCTGCCCATGCATCACCATTGGCCCAGAGAGTTTCTCATACCTCTGATGAAATCATGTTTGATCTCTCGCATGCGAATCTAATGAAATGGTTTTGCTGTTTGCGACGGATCCCTTCTCCCTTTCGGTAGTTGGTCACTGGACCAACTCTAACTCGGTCGCATGATGTTCAAATTGCCTTAAACTTCTTCTCCAGAGGATAGCGGTATCGGGATAGATTAGATGAGGGACATTCACTGCGTTATTCTACACCGGTAGCCGTACATGAATCAGTTTTATCGGCATGACCATCGCATATGACCTCTCACAGCTGTCGCAAAACGCGGGGAAGATATTGAGTCGGCGTTGAGTGTGGTCAGCGTCTGCTCTAGGGTGGCTGTTTTAGTATGTGTCATATCAACCAAGTTAGAAACATAAAGCCAAGTAGGAAACGATTTTTCACAGATACTAACACATATTCTTTATCTGCTTAGCACTTCGAAGTAATATACAATAGTCCAGTATAACAAAAGAGATGGTTTAACAGTTGGCGTTTTTCATTAGCTACAATCTTAGTACTACCGAAGTTCCGTAGCATTCTTCCACGATCTAACATATAATTATATTCACCAGCTCTGGAAATTCGCGACGTAACACCGATTTTCTCATAAAAAGCCGTTGTACAAGAGCCAAAAATACAGCAAAAGGGAGCATCTTCCTTCCTAGAATAAGTTGGCAGAAAACATATAACAGCGGGATATGCTGGTCATCGCCGACCCAACTACTAATCCGCCGGTTAGTGGCTTGGCTATAGGAGAGCGGACGGGGAATCCCCTCCCCTAAATGAACTCGACTGAAGTCTTTTTGTCCGCTTGGTCCGTGTCTCGCTCCGAGTCATAGGAAGCAGCCGACGTCGGCGGTCAATTTCAGTTCGGTAAAAGTGGAGACCATTACGCTCCGCTCCGGCATACCGTTCTCCGGGTGCCGTATCGCACGCCCCGATAGCCCGCGCTCCTCATTTCGCCCTCTCTGGCCCTCTCCGGCTCAGGGGCTTAGCATCCTCACCTCTACGTAAGAACCCGCCTTTAAAGCTGTAGTTCTCTACTACCTACAGAGCTAAGCTTCCTCGGTCTTTAGAGCGTGCCGTACTCCTACTTCATAGCAGGAATATCAGTGACGTCGAGCATCCCTCGAGTCAAGCAAGTCCATGGGCGTCAGGTTGGTCAGGTTTGGTGCTGTGAAATGCGTATGTAGAGTGTAAACTCTTGGTGCTTACGAACTCAAAGGCACAGTGTAGTTGGTACCTTACACAGAACAGAAAATGTAGATTCAAAAATGCCTTACACAAACCTCATCATCTAGGTTAGAGGGCGCGATAGAAGGGCATAGTGCAAATACCCTGCCAAATCACGTGGCTGCTCTGGCACTTGCAAAACCTCGTTACTTCGTCCGGATCATGCCTTTTTTCCTCTACAAACAACGACGGCACCTACGACAGTCAAATTTGATTCTAGGCAACATGTCTATCACCGCCATTCTTGGAGCCCAATGGGGTATGTTTCTCTCCCTTACCTGGAATATGTCCTTCCTCCGCACCCGGCCGATATTGGATCGATCTCATGATACTGACCAGGACTTCCACAGGCGACGAAGGCGTGAGTACTCAGGGAGAACCCAACACAGCGGATGACACCTGGAAACTAACGATACTGCGTAATCAGAAGGGAAAGTTGGTTGATGGGCAGTGCCAGGAGGCGCAACTCTGTGCCCGAGCCGCGGTAAGCACAACGCAGGCAGAATCCGGTCGACTAACGGCTTCCACCGATCCCTAAAACATCTCCAGACGATTAATTTGCGCTGATATACCTGCTAATCAACGTGAAAGGTGGAGCTAATGCTGGACATCTCGTCCGGTTAGTCGAACGCGTTCTATCGATCGATATATACATGTATATTGTGTTGCTAACATTTGCAAAGTGTAAACGGAGTTTCGTATAGGTGAGAACTAACACACATGGAAGGACTGGATGGTTGCTAATGTAGAGGCAGCTTTCACCTCTTGCCCTCTGGGATGGTCAATCCAAAATAGTTTCAAGGATAATGATCGTTTAAGTTGGCAACAGCGAGTCTGACAAGTACCGTAGCATGAACTTTATTGGTTCGGGCGTAGTCTTCCACATGTTAGTCTTCATATGGCCATCCACCCCTAACTCGACTACCAGATCAGCATCTTGTTGATGTCTCGCCTGGCTCGCGCTTTTCAACCGAATATGCCAAGAATACTGACTCTGTCCTCTAGCCCAAGTTTCTTCAGCGAGCTCCAGGCGCTCGAGGGAAACCTGACCGCGGTACATGATCGGATCCTTGTTTCTGACAGGGTCAATGTTCTCTTGGACCTGCACATCGCAGTGGATGGTCTCGAGGAGAGGGAACTTGGAGGTTCGTCCCATAGTTTCCGGCATTATCGATGAGAAACAGCAGCTAAAGTCTACCTCAGACGCAGCTATCGGAACAACAAGACGCGGTACGATAACCCTAGGACTCCATGCCGGATCATCCTTCTCTGCTTTTGTCACTTCATTGCAAGCATTCACAAATCTCAATGGCGGGGAGAATCTCAGTCATTGTCGTGCTAGCCATGCTATTTAAGCAACGAAGTCTACGCCATAGGCATTGGTCCCTGTTATCAGACAAGCAGAGCGGTAAGAGATAGTCATGACAAGTGAGCGGACTTTGTGTTAATTTTCCCAGCGACCTGGCACTAAAATGACCGACGTCTTCCACCCTGACATTTTCGAGCAGAAAGTGAGGCGTTTAGCTGATGGTTATCGAAAGCGCTTCGGAGGACTGCTCGAATACGACATCGAGGCCGAGCTTGCTCGTTTCGAAGAGTACAGGAAGACGCTGAAGAAGTACGTTGTGGACGGCGTGGCCTTCATGAAATCCGCACAGGAGAGCAACACGAAAATTGTGATCGAAGGCGCAAACGTAAGGTTATCATCCTATGACTAAACGAATAATACTGACACTTTGGCGGAACGAGCACCGTGCCCGTGGTCTCACAGTCCTCTTTCCTAGTCCTGCAAGATTCTTAGCTCGGGGCGGGACATTAGATTGCTCCAAGGCCGTGATTTACTGCTGACTGGCAATAGATACCACCCGTGTCGGGTCGGGGGCCTTCAAGACCGAAGATACCGAAGAGTACGTCTTAATTACCATCTTGAAGCTACTCTGAAGCTAAACGATAACCTTAGGATTGGCACCAAGCTCCAGGAGATTGGACGCGAATGGGTGAGGCCACAAGCGCCCTGGAGGTTTCGAGCTTCACCGCTGACAAGACTTAAGGAACGTCGACTGGCCGCAGACGCCGATGTGGATGGTGAGTTTTTATCATGGCTCTTAGCTGCTGACAAACTTACTGACCGTTCCCAGGCTCGGTAGACACAACCTCAAACCTTGAGTAGTAGGGAACACAATTGACAAGTACATACAGACCTTGTTGTTGTCAAGTACAGTAACTCGATCAATTACTACGACAGCCTGAATCTTACAAGGTCTCTCAGGAGATAATAATTCGACCAATGCTGATGCCTTGGCTGAGATAAATCTTTGTTACCGCAAAAACAATACACTATCGCTGTTAACTAGATTCCATGACCGAGAAAATGTATCTCGATAACCTATGACCTAGGCATGAGGTTCCGTATCATTGCGACCTGCCTGGCTGCCTTCCCTTCTTTGCACGGTTCTTGTACGTTATCATCTTGTAAAGTCCACCTTGGTGGACCAGCGACCTTGGACACATCCATTTTGTGAGTCGTCGCGTAATGACGGACGCTTTGCAGTCAAGTTCCCTCCGACTATCGGTAACAGGTGTCTTGCGTATTAACACAACAGTACTAAAGTTTCAACACAATGCATTCCACCGAATATAGACTTATATCCTTGCAATGTTACCCTCCACAACGTCCCGCACCCTTGTGTCTGGTTAGACAACCGCCATGTCGTGTAACAAAGAAATAGCAGTTGCTGAACCAGAGATCGATCTCATCATCCGAGCTCAGGTGTTTTCGGACGACCTGGTGTTGATGGGAACTCCGAAGTTTGAGGACTCGCCGCATAGTGCAAGGTGCTGAAGTTCTGAGACACATTCCTCGGTGCTGAGGACATGGGCGGATGATCGTATGGAGGGGCGTTGTATGTAGGGTTTGTGTAAACCTCATCGGGCAACGCTTGAGGCTGAGGATGATAGTTTGCCGTTGAGTGAAGGTTGGAGTCACTATGAGAAGGGATGTGCTTCTTGCGACGAAGAAACCACAGAACAACCCCAATGAGTGCAATAAGCGCCAGACCTCCGATGACGCCTTTCTGTGGTTGTAGGAGCCTTCTTGATACTGATACTCGTCTCTACCGAGCCAGTTGTTTCGATGGACGAGATGGCTGTCGTGGAGGCTGTGCTCGGAATATCCTCGTCTGACTGCGAAGTTGAGAAGTCTGTCGATATGTAGAGGGAAACTTCTAATTCATTATTTGCACAATCAAAAGCTGTGATCTCCCGACGGCCGACAGCCTTGTAAGCGGTTCCGCATGCTGGGTAGTCAGAGTCTGTACTAATTGGGAGTTAGTTCGCAGTGAAGGCTACGCATACATGAGTTACGGACCAGCATAAAGCTCGAGAATTCTGGATATCACAGCCTCTACCTGAAGCAAAGCAAGTTGTCGGAATGGGAAAATAGCATCCGAAATAGTCATTAAGGGTGTTGCAGGTTGTAACCGTTACTGACCCGCCAATACACCGCCATGTTCGCCATTCTAAAAGAAGAAGACAAGTCAGCTTCTTGTGGATTTCGAGTGTAAACGTGATCTCAGAAGTAAAAAAAAAAAAGAAAGAACTCTACTTGTGTTGTCGTCATGTTGGTAGTAACCACAATCTTCATAGATTTGCCGGCCATGAATGACGTCTCGTTCGTCCAGCCCTGCCAATGCAGTCACCATGGGAACGGCATAATCAACCCTGGGAGGACCACCGGGACGAGTATGCACACTCTCAGTCATTATGTCGATGGACAAGAGAAGATATTGGTCTGTGACAGGTTGACAGTCATGTATCGTGTGTGTAAAAGATGGAGGTGTTGCTGTCGTTGTAAGAGGGAACTCGCAGTTTGTAAGGAGGAGGCGAAAGATATGTTTTCACTTGGGTCTCATCCAACTTAAGAACGAGAACATAGGACCAAAGAACCAAATGTCCAAGGGTTAGGCTCTGCATTCGATAGTGCCTTGGCTAGAGTAGGCTTTAGAGAAAACAAGCCAATAGGCAACATTAGTCCGCAGCCTGATTCTATTTTTGTAGACAATAATGCATTTTATCACATATGTAGCGATAATAATTGGAACAGATTAACCGTTTGGGACTATCTTCGTTGGTGCATTCTTACCAGCTGAAAATTATACATGTCGGTTGCAGTCATGAGGCTTTAGCCAGCTGGAACTCTGTGTCGATGAGGTATTAGATTAATGAAATCAGGCTGAGAAATGCGTTTACACAAGTGATTGAGCGACAAGACCAAATAAGAAATTATACTTATTACTGAATTCAAGATATCGCTCTTAAACGATTCTTCCCACTGTATACTTGCATAACTCTAGGTCATGTTTCATGGTGATTCTTTGATGGTTCCCATATCAATACCCCTGAATATTGTTAGTTCTCGTCTCGAAACCTGGGAGGAGAAATCGAACCGTAATCATAAATGTTCAAGATCAACCGGGCAGTTTGAGCAACCCAGGCGAAGGCCTTTCTGCTTGCATTGCGAGCTATCATCTCGAGTACTGGAACCCGTCAACTTTCCATCCACTCGTCTCCACCAGAAACACTTACAATCTTCCAACCAAACAATCAGCTCCTCCAAACGCACTGGTTTTCCTTCTGTTTCGGCGTGTGTCGTGACGAGGTGTTGCTGGGGTATATCAAGCTTGTAGCCTTTGGGGGTATTTGGGAAGTTGTTGACCCAGTACATGAAGAGGTCTTGCATTTGTCCGATCAGATGTTTGCTTGGAAGAAAATACAAGCCTCGCTCAATCATGTCCATGATGGGGAGCTCTATGATGCGTTTGAAAACGTCGTTGATACCATCGACGAGGAGTTTGATGGCGTCGGCGTCAGTCGTGCGCATCTTCCGGATAGGCATTTTGAGAGGGCTTATACAGTCGACGAAGGGTAATTTTCGTGATAAGGTACGCAGTGTTACTGAAGATAAACCCGTCGATGATGGTGATGAGAGCTCTAGAAATTTCCGTAGTTGAAGCTGCTCAGCATATCGTGAGTTAAAACTGCCCCTTATGACACGGCTTGAAGAAGGTTAACCTTTATGCCTGATTCCTGCCTGTGGTTGATAGTAGCACAGCTAAAGTTTTGGAAAGAAAGGATAGAGAAAACCTTGACTGCTCCTATCGTGATTGCCATTTCTGTTCAAACATTGGTTATGAGAGCAGCGCGACTACCTACCGATGTAGATAGATAGGAATAACTGACATGGACAATATAAGTAGCCTTGAATGATATGGGCATGAGCAATGATGTTGCCCCATTTAATCAGCTCCCTAACGTCTAGCAATCCATGTCGCCATGACTAATCGTAGATACAAGGACAAAAGAAAGGTTTGGTTTGACTATCATGGCAATACTCACAGTTGAAGCCACCCCGATTCTCAGGCTCAGGCGGAACTGAACTTGGGCCCTGATATTCTCTAACCAAATACCCAAGAGAAACAATTCTGCAAGGCACAGGTTGATATGTCTTCACCACTTTGAGACCCTCTACACATCTGAGAAGACTCGCTAGACTCGCTTGAAGATCATCAACGACTCCCCAAACTGCCTGCTCTCGGGGCCAACTGAGTGGCTTTCTGAAGTAAAGGTCCACTGTTTCTATTGTCAGCATTGGAAACAATGTAGTAACATTGTGTATATACACTTACGCAATGAGAGTTGTAAGGCTAGTATATGTAGATCCATCATGATCAGAGAGCGCCTCTTTTCGTCCTTGAAAATCTGCTGCCCAAGAGAATCGGGAAACGGCGGATCGAAGTCAATGTCGAACTTCTGTGCCCATTCTTGGAATTTCTGCTGATCTGGCAATATATTGGCAGTTGAAGTCCTTTTGTTCGAGTCGCCGGACAGGTCTGGCAATGCGATGATGTCTTCAAGTCTTTGGGAGACTACACCAACTCGTTCAGAAAAGCATTGAAACTAATCCTTGCCCATAGCTGAATCGAATAGGGTAGTTTTCCAGTCGCGATAATGTTGCTATTCGGATGAGTGCTGAAGCTGGCGTGTAACGTCTACAGAACGGTGAACAATATGGGGATGTGGGGATATGGGGTATGCCTTGGCGATATAGCGGGAATGATATCATTGTTGACTCACAACTTGAGCTCGGTACCAGCCTTGCAACTACAATCAGGAATCTCACAATTTCCGGGTTGTTCCTGCACTTGTGTGAGTTCCAATGCTGTAACCGAGGAAGGGGGTATAGCCACACATGGTCTAATTCCTCCTATCAGGTTTGAGTTGTGCCATGAGTTAATCTGGAAGGGGCCTTTGACAGAGCAATATCATCACTCATGGATCTAACATGCCCAAAGGATCATAAAGCTCTAGTATTAGAGTCCCTTATTAGTTCATGAAGAAACTACCCAAATAGGTAAGTAGTTGGGCGCCTTATATCGCATTGTATCATAAATCGACAACCATAGCCAAGTTCCAAACCATCAACTAGATCATGTAGTAGTAGTTTCAAGACCCCTGCTTAAAGCTATCAGTTAAATGTTTCAATTGCCCTATCAAGACTACTCATGCAGAACTTGTCTTATCCCTGAAGGATGACTCAACCATGTCCGATCACGCAGCGCCACTTATCACTCTCTAAACAAAAGACGAACACTCATTCACCGCTAAACTTAAGCAATGTGTCCTCGTATATTACTAATTAACCCGAGTCCTCGTATATTACTGATTAACCCGAGTAACAGGAACTACTTCGGTTGTGGTTTCTCGTGAATGCCGTAGCATTGCAGGTTACAAGGTGACTCCCCTCGGCCATCGGGCTCTGGATCCGATCCGGTCCAGGAGCGAGTTCGTAGGGCGTGGTTTTGCGACGCTAGAATCTGCCACAACCGGAGTCCAGATTAGTCCTTTTTCTTAGCTTATTGCTGTTTGATTGGTTAAATGTGTTTATCAGATGGAAGAAAAAGAGTTGGTGTTAGTGTCTGCGGAACCACTCCCGGTTCAGGCTTATATAGAATGGAGCACCTTTGATTCTGGCTCATGAGGTATACATATGTAACCAAGACTATACAATAGTTTAATAGAAAGACTATAGTCATGATGGATTCTACACCCGAGGGACAAAATGTCCAGCGTAATAGTTTCCAAGATACTGCCAACTGGGCGGCATTCGGCCTCGATCCTATAGCGGCTGCTATGTCGAATGTCAACCCAGATGCCGAAGCACAGCCAGAGGCAGAATCCCCTGCGGAAGATATCGAAAACTCATTCAGCGCATGGCTTTGCGTCCTGGGAGCATTTCTATGTTTGGTTCCCACCTTTGGTAAAAGTCAATGCCCACCGATTCCCATACCATCAACTGATCATTACTATAGGCTTTATGAACTCTCTCGGTACAGTCCAGACACATCTAAGCATGAACCAGCTCCATGATTACAGCGAAGGAGAAGTAGGATGGATCAGTGGCCTATTCCTCTTCCTTTCACTCATCTTCAACGTCCAAGTTGGACCAATGGTTGATGTCCACGGGCCCAACATGATCGGTCCAGTCGGGGCGGTTCTGTACGTGGCCATGTTCCTCCTCATGGCTGAATGCCGCAACTACTGGCACTTCATGCTATGCCTGGGCGTATTTGGAAGTATCGGTGCTGCTATGACAATGGTTGTTGCCATAGCCATCGTAGCCAAACTATTTGTCCGTAAGCGCGGTCTGGCCATGGGTATTACTCTCGCAGGATCATCCATTGGAGCTGTTATATTCCCTATTATCCTGCGGTCGACATACCCCAGCCTCGGGTGGCAGTGGTCGATGCGAATCATGGCGTTTATATCCGCTGGCCTGTTGCTCCCAGCCATGGCCTGCTTCATCCCCTTTAACAACATGTACAAAAGATCTTCAGGAGGACAAGCGAGCCCCAAGAGCTCTACACTCAACCTCACGGCCTTCAAGTCGCCTGCCTTCTGCTTCGTCACGGCTGGTATCTTCATGTTTGAGTTTGTCGTTTTCAGTATTTCAGGTCTTTTGCCGTCCATCTCCACGCGGGTCGGCTTCACTCCCGAGAACGGGTATACTCTGCTCGCCCTTGTTGGCGCCGGGTCTACCTTCGGTCGAGTCATCCCCGGGTTCATCGGTGACAAGTATGGGCATTTTAACATACTCCTTGTTAGTTCAGTCTTCACCATAATCTTTATGGGAGCATTGCTTGTTCCGTTTGGTACAAAATCAGCCACTGTTTTGTACGTCTGGTCTGCTATTTGGGGATTCGGGTCAGGATCGTTTCTCTCCATCACACCAGGTCAGTATTGATATACAAAAGTATGGAGTTAAAAGGGCATGGCTGACAAACAACAGTATGCATGGGCAAAACATGTGAAGCTAAAGACTATGGAAGATACTATGGTAAGTCTTGCGTACCATATCAACAGTTACAGCTCAACTGACTAGCACCAAAGGCATGATGAACTTTGTTGCAGCTTTTGCACTACTCGTCGCCCTCCCTAGTAGTGGTGCCATGCTTGAAAACATGGGACCTCAGGCCTTGGCTGGTCTGTTCACTGCTTTGACTGCTGTTGGGGGAGCTTGCAATTTTGCTGCGCGAGCTCTCCTTATAGGGGAATGGCTGTCCCCAAAAACAATTATTTAGCCTCAGGTATTGGCCTTTACTAATTAGCATTATTAAATATCAACAAGAATGTCCTGCTATGGCCTCTACGTGAAGAAATAGCTTGGCTATGACATGGGAACGACAAGCAAGGACAACCAATACCTGAGAACGGATGTTGATAATATGAGAATTTGGGTAGGATGGAGTTACAAAATTGAATCTGGCGTTGGCACATAATCTAGTCTTAATATGAACCATTGATCGCTTTACCTTAAGGCTGCATTCCAAAAGAGTAACGCAATGCTCAAACAAACACCACTACCTTCCATAACACAATCACAATCACAATCACAATCACAATCACAATCACACTCGTTCCTCCCTCTCCCTCCTCCTCATCGCAAACCCCATCTCAACCAACCTAACCATGATAGAATTCGTCAACGGAATCTCTCTTCCCTGAACAACCTGCTCCTTAACCTCCTCTTCCGTCGCCCACACATAATCCTGATGCTCCTTCGGATCCAGCTTGACCACCTCCGTCGACGCAACATCCACCTCAAAGCTAAACTTGCAAAAGAAGCGCTTCCCCGTGCGATTCGTAAAAACAGCGCCAGGTTGACCGTTGAGCCCGTCGGGGATCACACGGCGGATGTGCCGCAGCTCAAGGCCTGCTTCTTCCCAGAGTTCGCGCGCGCAGCCGTACAGCACCGTCTCGTCAGAATCGTCGCAAGCTCCGCCTGGGACTTCCCATCTGTTGGGCATGCTGTCGTCCGGGGCGCGCTGGAGAAGCAAGATGCGGTTGTCGGCGTCAAAGACGAGGGCGCCTGTGGCGAGGGAGTCCCATGTTTTGTTGTGCGTTTTGAGCCATTCGCGGTGATTGACGTTCCACTCTGCGACGGATTCGTCAAAAGTAAACTTAAAATCCGGGGGAGTGACTTGTGTTGGTTCTTGTTCTGTCATCGTGTGATGTTACTTGAAGGTGAAGTGGATGAGGATGGGTCGTGAGAATGACCGAGGGCTGCCTAATATTGGCGCTAATTCCACATGTTATCCGCAACGACATCTTGTGAATAAGTTAATGTGTTGATCCTTAGGCAGAAGACGCATGAAACAACCCTACAAAAACCAAGTTATTTAAATTCCCTCTATAGTTCAAAAGAAAATCTTTAATAAGTAGCACCGTCACGGTTTAATACAACAAGCTCTCACTCATCTCACAGTCTCAGACACAAGAGGGACACAGGCGAAGCAATCATACACACTCGTTATTTACTCTAACATCTTGACGACCACAATCAAGGTCGTGTATCCGAGTATACAAGTCATAATCGGAAATTTGTACATACATGAGATGCCACCATCACACTCGTTGAGAGCAGAGTGCATCATATTTTCCCCAACATACAGTTCAGTTCCTACTGCCTCTGCGGTATCTTCCTTGGAGAATTCAACACGTTCTGTGAACATTGCGCTCCAAAACACCTTGCGTGTTGAAGCTCGAATGCGATGTAGGGTTGTGCCACGTCTGTGCAGGCGACATCCCAGAATTCAACAAGTTCACTGTGTTTCTCCGAGGATCGATTGTTCCTCCGATATCGATTCATGTGACCCCGTAGCACTACCAGGTACCGTTTGTGATAAAGATCAAGCAAATGCTTTCGATAAGCTTCGAATGTCGCTGTGCTGACATTAAAGCTGATGATAAAAGAACCCCAACGCCCCAACGCTAAACATACAGACCGGGCGAGCAAACAAAGCCCAAAAAAACAACAGGTAGCAAATAAAAGCCATGGACTTTTGTGTACGACGCTCACGTAAGTATTTTGTGATGCGTAAAGCCAGTATCGACAAGCTGGCGAAAATCAGAAACGACCATATCAGATCCTTCCGTGTATCTCAACATAGCGCGATTCGTATATTTGATTCCCCAGTCTGGAGAACAAAGTCGTTTAGATGCTTCAACATTCACACTCACAGCTCTTGCTGGGGCAAAATCGACTTCTTTGCGCGGGTTTGCATGAAGTTTGCGTGAGCCTCCAGGCATCGGGCCTTAAGCCGTGTCACAGGCCAGACTGCTGCCTTGTCCAACATCAGGGCGGTGATTCGAAGCAGCTTTGCAGCGTAGCCATTGTGTCCGTTCATGTCCAGATTGGCCTCCTGTCCGTTCAAACCATGAGCGAGGTCAATGTTCATCTTGATTTCTGCTGATGACAACACTTCGTGAACCTTGCCAAGTAGCTTGACGTCCTCTTCTTCCAAAAGCATAATGGCAGGGACCTCTGAAAGATTGACTTGGTCCTGGCCGAGTATACCGAGATAACAGCCAACACGATCCTGCAACGTAGCAATCCATTCCGCAAGAACTTGAGCGCAGTCGAATGCGCAGAGGGCGGATTGAAGTGGAAGCTCCCTGCTTGTGAAGTCGGCGAACGTGACACCGAGTTTGTCAGACATAGCGAGAGAATCCGCAGCATAGAATGCAGCCTTTCGCAGATGCTTTTCCCGCCGCGATGTAGCGTGGTTCGTCATACTGGAAGACGCTGACTGGAGATGAGGAGGCACCTTGCCATTTGAGAAGTCCATCGATGAACTCTGAGTAGCAGGCGATTCCACGAATCCCGAGCCGTTGATAGAGTTATCCGATGGCTCAGTGCTTCCAGATTCCGAGTTCGAAATTGGCGATTGCTCAGCGTGCTGAACAATCTCATTGCCGCGAGAAAGCTCCTCGGCCATCCCATCCCAATCACGTTGCCAGAACCTCTCCTTCGAGCGCGAGAGATTCACAAACAGCCGAATGTACGCCAGATCGAGCAAAGGAATTGCATCTGCTGAAAGGGGACCCTGGCCAAAAGGGTTTGGACGTTCAACACTATGTTGAGGATTGCTTGCCCAAGCCGCTTGCCACGCTTTGAGAGCAGGCTCGATGTGTCGATGCATCTTGTCTGTCTCCTCATTGGTCCAGACTTTATGATGATGCCTTTGTCGTGTTTCCCAGATATAATTGTGCAGTGCATTGATGAGAACCAGGGATCCGAATGTGCTAGGTCGAATAGGTGCGTCCATTGGGTCTCTTCCGTCAATTGAAGGGTCGAACTGGCCATTGAAAGAGAATTGGTGATGTTTCTCATGGGTGTGAAGAAGGTCGCCCAAGGCATCATGGAATGCCATTCTGTTGTGGTCTGCTCCCTCTGCTCCACCTCGAGCGTGGAATACGGCACTTGATTCAGCCGAGTAGAACTCCTCATCACAAGGAAGGTCCAGGAAGATCTCCGAGTTAGTTAATGCTGGAGTATGGTTGTAAGCAGACACCAGGAGGCTGGAAAGAATAAACACCGCATATAAGGTTCGCTTTCGCTCCTCCCCTGACTTCCACCGTAACCACTCTGTCTGATCGGGCTCCATATTAATGTTCCAGTTTCCGTCTTCAGCCATTTGAACATCGTGGTCGTCAGAGGAGTTGGAATGCCCGGGCCGCAGGAGCTCAGCTGCTTGGGCAAGGCTTACGAGAGCGGCGCAATGTGTGGAGGCAATATCGCTGGCAGTCTTGTCACCGCAGTTGTGGCCGTAGACGACATTTAAAAGCATGGCCTGAACAAGCCACACGGGGGTATTCACACCCCCATCGCTGCTGTGGTCAATTGAAGTGCTTCGACGAATGTCTGCTTTCCGAACATCCGCCTTTCGGCGCTCTTCAAGATAGAAAAATATCATTTTCTTGGCCATCTCGAACAGCTCTCGGGATTGAGCGGTTTCCATCTCATAGAGCGCGCCGATTGCGGCCATGGACAATATCAGGCAACCACTACCACCTACACCTGGGCGACTATTGGAGGAAAGAGGCATATCGAAGGACAAAGTGGGAAGGTGAAGGAACGGCAAATGAGGGTGGAAATAAGCTAGGTATGCACCGACATAACGCTGGAGGTCCTGAGTACTGGGCAAATTGGCTGCTTGGGGAGAGGAAGCATTGCCAGCGGACTGGGAGAGAGGCGATTGAGGTGAGCCCTGAGAAGTAAAGGAATATTTACGACCCCCAAAGGGCAGGCACTGGGACAGGATGTTCACGATGGCATGCCGGGTGGCATCTGTAATGGTGGTCACGGGCGAAGCCCCGTGGTTGCCGCCATTTAGGGAGGATGGCGTCTCCGGGCCGGCATTAAAGCCAAGGGTCTGGTTAATGTTCTGGGTGTTGAGCCCCGTCACGACAGAGGGACTCAACGAACTCAGCGACGGTGGAGGCGTAGAGAAGTAAGGGTCATTGATCTTTTGAGTAGCTGGCTGAGGTGATAACGGTGCTCCGTTAAGGAGATCCGGAAAGACTGTGCCATTCAAATCCATCGCAAAAGGGTTCGTCGGCATCTGTGGAGGCGGCATTACAGGTGCTTGCCACATAGTACTTGTCCCAGCTGGCGCAGGATGATTCGACCCATCCAACATAACATCGCTAATCCCACTCTGACTCGTCGTGCTGATTGCGGATGGACTAGATCCATCAATCACATTTTCGTTTCCATTTCCAAATGACAACTGGTGCTCAAAACCAGTCAACCAGTCAATCTCGTCGAGGTTTTGGCTCGAAGGCATCTCGTTCATGTGGCCGAAAGGCGAGGCCTGGTCAAAGTTCATCCCTTGTGGTGAGTCGTTGTAATGAAGGTTGTTGGGGTTTACTGTCGTGCCTGGCCCAAAGAGCACACCATCAAACTCGAATTCGCTGAAGGCGGACATCGGTGGTGCCGTCCTGAGAGGGTTAACATAGTCGAGGTTATTGAAAGCGCCTGTCTCAAGCTTAGGGATGCCATGGTGCATAGTCCGCTGGCCCATAGCCGCGGACATGCCACCAAAGAAATGATCCATACTATGGTTTGGCAAACCGACAAGACTGGGATGTCTGCTGTGAGTATGAATGACAGGAACATTGCGAGCCGCGGCAGCATGGACAGCAGCCGTCTGCATGGCCGAGAGGTCGATATGGCTAATAGTGTTGGCCCTGGGCCGCATTGTGTTTGCTGCGACATTTGAAGCTGGAGCGGCGGCGGCAGCTGCTGCTGCATTGGCGCCGGCGACGCTGTTCTTGCGAGCACGACTCTGGCCAGGAGTAACACCCGTTGTGGACTCACGACGATTGCGAGGGCGGGACGAGGGGGTCGAACCCTGGTGCAGCTTTTGCTGGTGACGCAGCAACAGGTCACGGCGGGCAAAGCATCGTGCACACTCGGGACACTCGAAGGGTTTCTCCTTCGTGTGGGAGCGTTCGTGTCGCTTGAGATGTTCCAATCGGGCGAACGAACGCTGGCAAGTGCCGCAGACGTGTGGACGGGGCTTGTCCGTCTTCGGGGGAGGGTAAGTAGGCACCTTTGTGTTGACTGTGATGGTTGAGGCTATGAAGGTCAGCATGTAAAATCGGAGGTTTTATTCGGTGACGGAGCAGCTTGAGTCGGACGCGGAAGCACGAGGGGTAGTGCCGGCGAGGGCGGGATAGCTCACCAGAGTCGTCGGTGGTGGTGGAGGGCGCGGTGCCGGCAGCGGCGGTGTTTGTCGGAGCGGTAGCAGACATGGCGGGATTGGGACGCGAAACTCTAACGCCTGAGTCGTTTATCACCATGGCAGGTCGGTTCGTTCAAATTTGGATTCGCAAAAGACGAGGACTCGGCTTTTCTGCTCGTCGTGCTCGCAAACAAAAAAAAAACCACACAGGACTGTTTCGTCGTGGGGCAGAAGAT